>DWNY01001421.1:0-12687 GCA_018250635.1 Telegonus apastus
AATGCTCTGAATGCTATAAACGCAAATTGGACCATTATGTCAAACAATTATTCACAATTCACATTTAGAATTTTACAATGAGCAATAAACATTAATGGTGTCTTTTAACTTGGATAACATTTCAAATTTATCATTAAATTGGCAACAATGAAAAACGTAGCAATGTACAAAAATCTCCAATATTACAATAAATCAGAATGCTCCATTAACAATGAGCATGGAAACATGACCCATACATTATTATAAAACGATAGGAAATATACACAACCGTTACGTATATGAGCACTCACACTGCATGCAAATTAAGAAAAGCCCACATGTATAAAATTACTGTACGAGCATGGCGCCTTCTACCAACAACATTAACTACAAAATACTTGGAGACACAAGCTCGTACTGTAATGTTACCCTCTATGACAAAACAAGTCACTCTTTCATGCCTTTAGTACAAAACAGACCTAAAACTTCATGATCAAAGTGAGATTTCAATATAATTTAGATTGATAAAAAGTTGAACATTAATGTCTTTTGAATGCTAATATCATTTAATAATTACTTCTCTTTAAAATTATTTGTCCAAACGAACTTGACTAGCCTTAATAATTGTTCATCCTATTTCATATTTTACAATTGATTACTAAAACATTTCATAACCAACATCTAAGCTTACACAAAGTCAACCGCCATACAAAAGTCAATTGTAAAAAGCTTTATGATTACGAGCTAAACGAGCTGAGAGCACTTGTCTTATTATCACATATTTTATTATCAGTCGAATGCAGAACTAACTTCTGCATTGGGTCTAGAATTATTTTAGAATTATCTTCGTTTATTATTTCTTGTTCCTTGTGCAAACTTTCAGCGGACACATTATCCTTGGCAGACCTGGATTCCTCACTTGTTTTATTGTCAAACACTGGAAAAAAGTTGTAATTGGATTTTCCGTTACTTACCTTATTTGTCTTATCTGACTTTCCTTTTTGTTTTTTCAAATCCCCCTCATTCGGTTTTATATTCGATGTGTTGCGTTTTGATACATCGTCCCAATTGTCTGAAGTTTTTCCATGCACTGGATTCCAATCTTTTCTAAAGGAGCTTGAAGGTTTTGTGTTCTCACTTGCAGCAAATTTCTGCTGAATGTCATTTATTTGATTGTGATTTTCTCTACTTGAGACTATCTGTCCATAAACAGGTGTGCAGTAAGTGGTATCAGCATCTGTGTTCACACATCTATTGTCTCTGTTCAAGTTATTCTGATTTAGTTGATAGTTATTCATGCCTGAATCAAACTCAGACTTCTGTCCTGCATTTAAAAGTATTTGTTTCGATGATTTCACTGTCTTCTTGTCACAGTTCTGTGATCTGTTTGGAGAACCATTGTCGTTTTGTTTGTGTCTCAAGCTATTTTGTCTGTCTTCCTCATTAATCTCTTCATTGCCTATACCATCAATATCGTAAACCTAGAATTAAGAATACATATCTCAGAATAATTATTCTTAAAAAATAAAGATTTAAATTCAAATGAAGATCTACTACTTAACGATAACAAATTTTGTAGATAAACAGGCAACTACTTACTGCCTCTTCACCATGCCCTGACTCCCTTCAAAAAACGTTAGTTTTAGCTAATCAGAATTGCTACAAAGGGGCAGCTGCCTCCACTCGAAATGCACAAACTATCATTGCAAATATCCCCAAACTGTATAGTCTAGGCTCCATGACAAAAGTTTGTTTCCAAAAATTTATGGCCAAAGGTTTTATATAATTCTTACCTTGTACATAACATCTTGGTTCATGCCTTTCTCCCTCTCTCGCTTATTTTGAACTGCGAGCCAGACATCCTTCAGCTCACCGGCCAAGTCTCTGTCCTTTAAAATCAATGGGTTCCTTGCAAGTATTAGGCCAGGATTCATTGCTTCTACGAAGTCACAGAGAAGGCTGACCAGTGCTTCTCGGTCCTGGAATGAAATAGACAGAAAAATATTTTTAAGTGTCATAAACAGTCTTTTTTCTATGTACAAATAAATAAAATTGAGGTGTCTGTTTGTAATATCAAAATAACAACTTTTTGCATAAGACATACACGGTACCCATAATAACACAATTTAAAAAATTGTCTGTTTGGTTGAAGTAATCTTCTCAATGGCTGGACCAAATTTGACGGGACTTTCACTAGAAGATAGCTAAAAGTCTAAGGCGTAACTAAGGCTATTTTAGGGGATCAGCTAGTTATTTATATTATTTAATTTGGAATCAGTCCATGTGATTGTAAGTCTGCACTTACCATGGACATCTATAAAAAACAGGTAGGATTGAATCCTAAGGTTAGCCACAGATTGTTACTACCCTTGAGGACTATTTTGAAACAGTCATGTTGTACCTATGCCTCTCTTATCACACCCTTCAAATCAGACACTGAGGAAAGATGTATTACTTTCATAAAATTGCTACTATGAGGTAGGAACATTTTAAAATTAAAATGATACATTGACATAATGATAATAAGCCTCATTTTCTGTTCTGTATGTGCTTACATACTTTAAAATAACTTTTTGAGTGGTGAGTGGTAGACAAACATTTTATCAGATAGACACAAGTTTCAAAATTGTCACTTCATCCCATGTTGAACAAAACGGTGACTCGGAACATGATTAAAACTGTGTTGGAAGTAGGTACAATACATACTGTTGGGTTAGCTGCATTTTTCCCATTGGCCTTTAATATATCAGGATTAACCATTACTGCAAACACGAGGAGCGGTGGCCTATTGCTATTGGGGCCACAACCTTGGTGCACCTGAAGAAATAATAGAATCTCAATACAAAGTCCACAATAATATTAATTATGGATAATATAAGCTTCTTCACACATTTTGTGTTGTATGTTTATAAGTATCGACAAGCTACAGCCTACTGTTGATTCTGACAAGAAATTATACCGATTTTTGAAAAGACAACATCATGAACTCACTTGCATTCCGCCGTACAAAGGTATGGGGTCGGAATACTGTTTCGGATTCGCAATTTTCTGCCATCCTAGCACATTTATGTACAGTTTCTCTGTCGTATCCTTAATCGTGTCTTGGATACACATATGAGGTTGAGGAGGGTTTTTGAACTGACGGAACGCTCTGGAACCACGAACATACTGTATCGGCACCACTCGTTCTTGAGAATTTTGACTTTCCATATCAATTAACCCAACAATCACAGTCTATTACACGGATTTAAGTAAAAACCACTAAACAATCACTACAAATAAAGCCAATAACCAATAGTGACATTTCTAAAAAGCCTGCTAGGCGATGACATTCCGAGTTTATTGAACTCTCGCGGGCAGGCATCGAAATTGTAACTGTTTGTAACACGAAAGGAACGTAATCGTTGTATATTAACACTATGATTATTTTATTTTATCGTTGGTTTTAAATTAAACATTAAACTTTACGTATAAAAACTTTGATATGTGTTATTACGTTTTAAAATGAATTGATATTATGGTATTTGTACTTATTTTACTCGTGGTTTGGATGGTGGGAAATTCTGAAAGAAAGGAACGTAAAACAAACATTTTCTTTACTTTATCTTTCCTTCAAAGAGAATAAATTAAGTACAGTATACTTTCTTTGCTAAAGTTTTGAATGAGCTTTTCATAATAATAGTAGTACACCAAGTGTACCAGGGCACTGATAGTCTTCTCAATGTCTTCAAATACGTACGATGATTACTTGTGTATTTAATTTCTCGATGGTTAATGTACAATAGGTACCTACCTAATAGTAAAATCTGTATATATAATAATAATGTAACTCGCGCTCGCTGTCTGTGTGTTTAAAATTACTTGCCGCCAAAACAACGGTATTCAATTCATGGAAATGCAGATATATTCATAGTACGAATCTTAACTTAACATTAAAGATCTATTTCATCAAAATCAATCTACTCTAGCAAAAGTTATTATAATTTAAAATCAGAAGTAACTTTTTTTACATCGAATTACGTATTTACGCGAATAGTTCTACCGTAGTGGACTAGATGGCGTTATTGTAAAAAACATCACTGATTCACGGGCAAATTTCTAAATACAAATTTCAGAACAACGTTCGCCTGGTCAGCTCGTATTATAATATATTAGGACGAAACTAAATTAGCAAGCAAATAAAACGACTACCGAATGTACATTTGCTACCAGTATTACAAAAAATGATATACATATTAATGTACGTGATATGAAATGTTTACCTAACTGACATGTTGAATTTCTGTTTTAGCGCCAAAGATATAAATCATATTTACCTCGTTATTATACGTCGCAAATGTGACACTAAGCGCGAGTGAATGCACCAAATACCCATACCCACCTACGATTCAGCTCGAAAAGTTTTTTTACAATTGATTGATGTTTTTTGAAGTTAGTAGTACTCATTGTGGATCAACTCCGGAGCTACCGCCGGAATAACTATTTCTGAATTATAACAAGTGTTCAGCACTGCGTTGCTATCCCTGAGGACTAAGTTGGAACGGCTCGGATAAGTATGTCTTCCTTACCACACCCTTCACACCAGAACGCAGCAGCACTTAACACTGCTGTTATAAGCCAGAAATAGGTGTGGTGGTGCCGTCGGAGACGAACCGCAACGGCTTTCTACCACTTTGAAAAATATTTTTATGTACTTAAAAAGTTT
The DNA here is from genome assembly GCA_018250635.1 of Telegonus apastus. Taxonomy (NCBI): domain Eukaryota; kingdom Metazoa; phylum Arthropoda; class Insecta; order Lepidoptera; family Hesperiidae; genus Telegonus; species Telegonus apastus. The sequence goes on from DWNY01001421.1 coordinate 4,685, forward strand.
CTATCTGAAGCCAACCACGGATATGTTACACCTGTTAGGATATACGGATATGTTAGGGTCTCACCCTTGTGTGTTTCAGTGTTCCCAAGCAGATCGAGCGTGATTATCAGTTTTACTTTAATAATTATGAAATTACATAATTACCTAGTGTCTTTTCGCGATACTGATATGCACTAATCAACTTGATGAAAAAAAATACCGTACGTAAGGAACCTAGACGTACTAGGACCCACCGAAGAGGGTATAAAAACATTTTATATACATAGTTTACTAAGAGAATCTAATCGCACCTATCAACTAAATAAATAAATAATGCTTTCTACACTCGCCCCACACTAGGATTTTCTCATGTGTTGTGGGTGCCATGAAAAAACACAAGACGACACAAATACTCAATCCCAGAAAAGAAATCTAAATTCATCGGTCAGATATTTGTCTGGGCGGGGACTAAACCCGGTACGCTCTGCGTGTCAGACCGGTGGTGATGGCTCCGCCACGTGGGTGATAAATAGCTTTGACACGCGTCACACCAGACTAAACTGATGATGGTGTGGTGAGTCGAAGAGCTGAGGAGTGCGAAAGGGGCAACGCGCTCAGAGGACTCCGGTCGCGTTCCTAAGGAGATCCCGGGGCCCTCTTCGTAGCCAAAGACGGCCACCCGGGGGTTTCTTGTGGGTAAAAACCCCACTTAACTCGGCGTCGCTCACACAACAATGGATACCTTTTGAAGATTTCCCCCTCGAAAACAAAAAAAAGTTTGGGTATTCATGATTGATTTTACGAGTGTGTGTGTCGGAAAATACTACACACGATAAAACGTGTCTCTATAGTAGTTAAAGTTATTTCGTAGAGATAACTATAATAACGTACAAATGCGAAGCGTCACCGGATATCATTTTCCATAAATTACTATTATAGATACGAAATAGAAAATCTGTCATCCATCATCGTAACGTCAGACTGCAAACATTAGCTTATCGGCTGATATTTCAGAACATTATCTAGATTTAAGCCTTAGTCTCATCATCGAAGATTACCTGGTTTTTAAACGAATTTTTGGAAGCGATCAATAGATCAAGCAGTTACTTACCATCAGGTAAGTAACTGCTCCCCATAGACATATGAAATCAACCCCCAATAGGAATAGAGTTACCTGACATACATCACATATGAGTTGCTACCCTTGAGAAGTGGTTTTTTTATCGAGTTGATTTTTTGCTATTTTGTATCGACTGACTGGTCGAGTACCGCTAATGCGGTCACAGCGACTAAAATCTTCTCGATAAGTAATTTAACACGTGATCTTAATACAAGCTTGTGTAAGTTGGGGACTAAGTTGGAATGCTTTGAATAAGTATTACCTTTACTACAGCCTCAAAACAAATACCAGCAGCCATTAGTATTGATGTTATGAGGTAGAAAATAGGTGTGGCGCTGGTGCCGCTGGAGTCAAGCTATAGAGGTATTGAGTTTCTATTTCTGTAGTATTTTTTCTACTAGTTGTACTGTATACATTTACCTATGTATTTGTAGAATTTATCAACTCCTGTGATATTAAGATTAATACCACAGGAATAAAGTAGATACATGTACATATAGCTTCTCCTTTGTAGTAAGACACATGAGTTATTGTTTGACATTTTGTTGATGCAAGGCTAAAATAGCAAAATTAAAGGTCAATCATAATTATTTTGACGGTCTATTTGTAGAAATATTTCATTCACCTATAAAATACGTTTGCAGACATTAATAAATGGAATTACATTGAATATTGTTACAAAAACTTTTCCAAATATAAAGGACAGAAATAAGGACGTTTGGAAGCCTCCAAAAAAAAATTCTAATTAGAGGTCACGAACAAAAAAAAACAAACAAGTAATTCAATTATCGCCACTATACGAATAATTATATATATATACAAATAATGTTGGGTGCTTGCAGACCATTAACTCTAATAGAATTGACATGTGGGCGTAATAGCATCGTCTAGGTGAATGTATAAAATTTTGTAAGGCTTTAACAATATTGATAATGTAGAAAATGGGAGTTAATCATACTTTGATTTGAAAGGAAAGCTAGTCAATTATGCTCAACTGTGAATATTATTGCAATGAACATTTATGCTACCATGGACTACATATTAAAAGGGAGGCTCTTATCTCACTAAAACAATGTTTTTTTTACTAGATTAATAATTTTTACTGCGATAAAGAAAATGATAATATTTCAAATTAAATCAACAAGTTTAAAAAAAGCAACATAATAATATATCATTGATTTGTGACCGCAAAAACTACAGATAATGAATTAGTCTAACAATAAGCACATATTTGTTGATGACGTGCAATGTTCTAAGTTTCAAAAGTATTTTATACTAGAATATTCACTTGCGTCTCTTGGCGCTGTCTATTACTGAATTTATTAGTTTTACTACTCCTACTGTATATATATGTATATAATGTATAATATGTATGTGTATAATAATGGCAGCAGAGGGCATTAAAATCGTGACAGCGATGGTTTTGGTGACGTACAATTTTTCAAATGCTGAGATTGAGCTTTTTTCTCAATTCATGCGTGACGTAGCTTTTACGTTTTGGTGCCTCATGCACCCTTAATTTAGAAAGTAAATTAACTTCGTTTCCGTTATTTCACTCCTATCAGTAACAATACTAAATAAACATTACGCATTCACAACAACAGTGGTAATTTTAGTGATTATTAATTAGTGATGGTTAAATAAAGAAATCCTTATAAAAATAAAACATATTAATGTATCGTGACTGACACGCGGCTTTTCTGACGGATAATTATTCTATGGTCTCTTTCCGACAAAGAAAATAATTAGCCGCGCTCTACGTGAAGAAAGGTACAATAAAATCTTCTGAGATAATGTTCAGATTTCTTTCTACATTTAAACATAACCTCGAGCGATGTACCTTGTTTTCTTATTCTTCTATCCTACTGAGATACAATTTTTAACATAACCCAAAGTAAACAAGGTTAATAAAATAAATGTTAATCAAATACAAGTGTCTTTACTTAACGTTTTAAATAAAGTAATAAATTAGATTAATCCATTTAAATTTTAATATCTCAAGTGTAAACGCGATGTCGTCTACATTTTTATTTGTATAAATAAAACATGACGAAGCATTTCACATCAACTTCGCTGCTATAAAATTCAAAGGTAATAAAACAACACACTTTAACGTTACTTTATTGGTATGAAAAGCAATCCATCGCTTGAAATGTTCTACAAAATACAAGCTGTTTTAGTCCTTGCCTTCGACATTGTTGCAAGTAGCGACAATGTTGAATCAGAAGTTATAACAGTGAATGATATAGCTGATACGTTGATAAGTGTGTTAGGGGTCAACACAGACACTCCGAGGTTGAAAGATCTTAAAGATAAATTGAATCACATTGATACATACGTGATAGACAAAGGTAAGTACGAAGATCTTGTAAGAAACCAAACAATGGAAACAAATTTGAACGAAACCAATTTTCATAAAGCTATGCTCGAAAAAGATCACTTTCAATTTTTGTTAGCGAATGAATCCAAAAACTTGTATTTGCGTCTAAAAGAACGCATGAACCGAGATGATATTTTGAAAATAATATCGGAAAGAGGGCAAAGCGAGAAGATAGTGAAGTCTGCTAGAAGAATGATGGGCGCAGATAATTTCGGTAAAATTAGTAAGAAGGATGTATTTGATAGTATAATTGACAAATTTATTGGTGAAACGCCGAAAGACAATCATGAATTTCAATACAGGAAAGAAGATAATAAATACTGGGGTAAGCCAAAGACTGTAGTAGAGTAGTTTGAGTGTAGTATGAGTATGATTTACTCGGAGACGTATCTTCATCACACGTATTTCTAACGATAAGTAGGACTTGTTTCATCGAAAGAATGTGGTTGTCCGCTCAGTAACAATTAGGTGAGGATGATCTTAGTGCTCACGGGTCACACATCTGTAATTGACTTCAAATAATATCCCTGTTTTTGTATGAAGTTGATTATAGGTGTCCATGGGATGCAGAGACCATATATACGATCATGTAGTTGTTCTGAAATTAAGCAGTGATTATCGTTGAATACCGAAATAAACTGAAACTCCTCTTGAAATTTAATTTATGTTACCACATTCTTCAAACAAAATACAGCAACGCTACACTATTGACATAAGAAAATTTTATGTTGTGGTGTCATCACATACAAACATCAAAGAGTTGTTATTGTAATGGTCATTTTATACGCCCACCGTATGGCATTTTCAGGAGTGAGAACACTTCTCACTCCTCACACACCCAATCTCTTACACAAAGACATAAACTATGTTTCGCATAGATCCTCAAAACGAGCTAGAAGACCTTAAGGAGTACCACAAGCATGACGGAAGACGTATTTACAAGGGGGAGCGGACCACCATCAGGCACTATCCTTTCATGGTGTCAGTCCACGTGATGGGGAGGTTCTGGTGCGGCGGCGTGCTGTACTGGCACGACCTGGTGCTCACTTCTGCTGCGTGCTTGCAACTGTGAGTTTGGAAAGGTGGTAGACTACTGGTAGTTGACTAAATTTGGTGATTTGATCTGTTGACTGGAGAGTCAAGATTTTTTACATAATATAGCATACGAGCAAGAAGCCCTTCTGATGGTAGCTTCTACAGCCCATGGACAACTATAGTCAACCCCAGGTGGTATTAGGGTAGAAGCATCGCTGTGTTATCCTTTCAAGAGTGTAGTAAGGGTGTTACTTATCCGAGGCGTTCCAACTTAGTTTTCAAAGGTAGCAACATATGTATCGCCAACCTCTGGTAAGATATACGAAGGAGTCTAAGGTCAGCCACAAACGAATGGCTCTGAAGACTATACCGCTTCGTATATTAACAATACTTCTGTATCAATTAAGGTGTGACCTTAATTGCAGAATCGCATGGACGATTTCGCTTATAAAAACGGATTTATACGTAACGAACTCTTACAATGCAAGAAAATATACGAAAAGCCCTACAAAAAGGAGTTACAAATAATAAAAGAAAAATGCGAATACAAAAGAATTGTTCGCGATTCTGGGCGCCTTGAACAAGATGTGTGTTTACAGCGCTTGAGATAATATTAAATTTACTTTGTGAGAAACGGTGTAATTTATGTAGGTTTTGTTTATACTGAGTCCTAGTCCAAGGAAACGTTTTGTTTGTCTAATATCTTCGTAATTTAATTGTTAAATGTATATATTTTGCTACATAATGAACAGAGTAAATTAAAATATACTTAAGCGTGGATGGCCGATATAATTTATAAAATCCTGAAAGGTATTAAGAAGGCGATTTTGAAAGAGACAAAAAATTTTAAAATTAGATTTTCAATTAATCTTCTTTCCTAGCCAGGAATCGAATGAGTTAATTTAAAAAATGTTTTTAATGATTACGCCATTCGTTTATGTTATATGTAATAAGAATGTCATTCTGTAAACTTACGCAAAGGGATAATTTTTAAGAAAATACATTATTTACAGTTAACATCCCGATATCCTGAGTCCTGACTCTTAGTCATTACCTAATCAAATTCTCAGAGATGAATATTACATTTGTTTTCATTTCTTTGCAGAATGCATAACAATCGCTATTTTCGAGAAAATCCGAGGGTTCTCGAAGTGAGGATTGGTAGCAACCATAGCAGGATTGGCGGAGAAACTGTGGACGCTTTGGAGGTTACAACATTATCATTGATTGCTCTTAGTACAATGAGCTCTTTTAAACCCATATTCTAAACTAGCTAGCAGAAAATTGAATGTAGAAGTTTGCCCGTGAGTCAGTGATGTTTTTACAATAACGCCACTTAGTCCACTAAGGTAGAAATATTCGCGTACATATGTACGTAGTTCGACGTAAGTAAAGTTACTTCTGATTTTAAATTGCAATAACTTTTGATACAGTGGATCGACTTTGATTAAATAAAGCATAAATGTTAGGTTAAGAGTTGTACTCTGAGTATATCTGCATTTACATGAATTTAATCCCGTTGTTTTGGCGGCAAGTAATTTTAAACACACAGACAGCGAGCGCGAGTTACATTCTTATTATATATACAGATAATGCTCTTTAAAACTTTACGGTCCGTTTACATTAGGTGGGTAACTGTACTCACTTGTTTACATTAGGTCGGTCACCGCATGCGGTCTGAATTCGAATAGTGCTACCAAATTTTTTAAAGATTTTCTTTTAAAGATGTATGTATATTGTGAAGTTTCTTCTTCTCCATAATAAAACTCCTTGGAAAGTGGTGATAGATTTATGGACGGCCAAAAATATTTTGATTCTAATTTTGTATCGGTTTACATTGTTTGGTGGCGGAAGATGTTTGCAGCCGAATATGTTCAAATCGACCTATGTACCATAAATATAACTATACATACAATAACTCATGGACGAACTGATCTCAGGCGTACCGAATCCTAGTTGTTGCTTGTTTAACAAAATATTACGCTTACCAAAATCTTAAAATCAGCATGAGAATGCTGGCGAGAATGGAGGCATCCTAGTTATAGCTGGGATATAATATAATAAACCAATGATACCTATACACAGTAGTATAACTTCTATCTCCCTGTAAAATTGATACATATCCTACTTATTAATACTTATCTACAGTCATAAATATTCCACCTGTCATACGAAAATTCAAAAAAACTCAATAACCAAGCATCATAATCCAGGTATACTTCCACCCAAGCTACAACCCTCGGAACCTGCAGAACAACCTTGCGATCATCCGGCTGCGTCGCGACGTGGCCTTCAGTTACCATCGCATCCCAAAGATCATCGATATTAGCCACAGCGACAGCACCCTGGCCGCTACCTCGGAAGTTCTGCTTCTTGGATGGGGTGTCAGCAAGGTGATAATAACGATCTAGGCCCTTTTTGGTTGTACCTGTAGTTCCGGGACTAGAGTAGGACTATGGTATTCCCTACCTGTCGTAAGAAGCGACTAAAATGAGATTTCCACGGTTGCAATCCCGGGAAGGACAGCGGCATGTACGGTCGCATACCGTCGTGAACACCAGATGACGGGATAAGCTTTATTGCTCATCTGCGTGGAGCCCGATGGGACAACGTACTTAGACTTTGCGTTTCTCCAGAGATCCCGGAATCCTCTTTGCAACGCCGAGGACGCTTACCGGGGAGGTTTTAGTGGTTAAGAATCCTACATACCCCGGCGTTGCTCCCACGGAAACAGATACCTTTTGAAGACAAAAAAGGTTCTTTTTGTTGTCTTTGTGTCTTGGATGCCGTTGACACAACAACGAATACACCCAGACCCAGACCGATAACACCTATTTCTACCCAATAACAACAGAGTTACTTTATCATGCTGCTAAAGTTGGACTTTTCCATGATTTAAATTATAATTACTGACGGATACCAATTATTTTCGGATCGCAAATCCGACTACCAAGCTTAACAACGGTTATGCAATTATACTTAAACAGGATCAACCCCTTATCATACCCTCCCGGAGGATGTTGAGCTACTAGCAGTGATAAATCTAATTCGCAGTAACTACTGTTGCTTTGATTTTATAAAATTGAAGTAACAAATTAACGTGCCGTTCATTTGATAGTGTCTACTGCCACCTATATAGCTTCTGCATGAAGTCAATCACAGATGTGTGATGTTAGGTCCGTGGTCGGCTGACATGAAATCTATTGTCAAAGACATGTCATCTAAGCATGGTCTCGCGTCGGGTGACAAAAGGGCTGGCAATTATTTCGCCCAAAAAATCAGCCCCACTGTTCAGTGAGGGAAGGCTGCCGGCGTTCAGGGCACGATGCAAAGGCTGGAGTTTTGGATGGCGTATTTAATATATTATTTCATTGAATATTTAAGTTTATTTTTAAGACCCATAGTCCGTGGTCATCTGTTGTGAAGAATTTCATGTCAGATGTGTCGACCAAACTTGTCCATGCCTCCGGCGACCAAAGTGCTGGCGGC
>DWNY01001422.1:0-12687 GCA_018250635.1 Telegonus apastus
CAAGTTTCTGGGACATCTGGAAGTGGGTTAGGTTTTTGATATATAAGTCAGTTAGGGGATGATAAAAATATCGATTTGTATGCTCAAATATTTCAATAACTATTAGGATTACATTTCTAAAATTTTAGATTCTGGTCAATCTCAGGGGTTTTAATATGTAAACCAAATTTCACGCGGTCAACTTAAGTAGATTCAGTGTTATTAAGGGGTCAAAAGTGGCTTCAAATGATTCGTGTAATATAACCACAGTACTGTTTCATCAGAATTTGTCAAACACTACCGTGTTTTTAGATAAAATTTCAAAATAACTTTTAAATTTGCCGAAAAATCTTGTTACAAGGCTGTGGATACAAAAAAAATCCGAATCCAATCCAATGTTTTGTTTTCGCAAAATACTCAGGACATCGCGGCCAATAATTTTCCATAATCCCGAAGAAAACTCCGCGGAGTTGGCATTAAGAGCGGCAATCAAACCGGCGATTCGGAGGGAGTGCCGAATTTAAATCCAAAAGAAACTGCCATCCGATTTGTAATTCAAACGTGGCGCGAAAATGGCGAAATGTCCGATTTGAATAAAGAATCGCGGGGACGGACAGTGCGAGGGTAGACGAGGGTAATTGAAATTTGTATGGGAACGCGTGACACGGTTCCGGATTCGATGCAAGGTCACGGTATTAATGCTATGGTACTATGAATGGAACAACAATAAAGGAACAGGCATGTTATCTACTACAGGTGACATTAACTTTAGGACAATGATTGGGAAGTATATAATTCAGAAGGTCGTCAAACCCTTTACAGACTAACTTACGATGTATGTCGATAACATTCCTTTAATACAATTCTTTCGGTAGTACCATAAAATTGATTATTATATTCTCAAAATGTTCACAGAAATTTATTAAATACGCATACAGACATTGACGTATGTATGTACGGTACAGATAAAAGAAATTGGTGTTAAGAATGGCAATCTTAATTTTAACAGAGACTTGGTCAGTAAAAGCGGAATTGAAAAAACTGGTTAAAAATGCATGAGAAACGAGGAGGATTACTTTCGAGGATTTTTCTATCGTTTTTTCAATTCATCAAAAGATGGTCCTTCGAGCCGGATGATGAGTTCGGGCGCGATTGTTGTTTCTGTTTGATCTTGATTAATTAGCGATCGCAAACGGAATAGATTACGACGCGGCTGATGGGCGCTAAAGCCGCGTAATTATACGTCAAACCGTGCGAATAATTAGCTGTGTAACCATCGATTTTGATTGCCCGCTTAGCAATATGCACTCTGCACCGTGTGTGTTTCAATTAGTGTAACAGTATCGGTAGGCTTACGAGATTAAATATTCCAAATATCAATGTTACTGTCAGGTGTTAATAACACTAAAACGGCGTATTCGCTGTCAATCCCGGCTGATGGCATGCAAACAATCGCACTCACGCTACCAAAAACTGAATACATGTTAGTGAATACAAATATGATATACCTTTGTTTAGTATAGAATCCCTTTTATACTATACGTGTAAGACGCCTAATTAAGGGCAATACGTGATTGGTATTATTGATATGTATTAATGAATATATTGTAAGTTTACTATATTGACCTAAAAAGTACATAGTGAATGCAAGCCTAAATAAGTGTTTATGAATTTATTGGATATATATGAACATAGGTTCTACGTGCAATTTCTATATCGGACGTATATTTGTGTTTAGATAATATTTTATCTTTACTGTTACTGTATGTGTACATATATGAGTACATGACATAAAAATAGTTTTGGAAATATGTGAACTTGTATTTGAACCAAAATCTAAAATAAAAAAAAATTGTATGTATAATAGTCCCAGGATCTTTTTAGGCACACCTTGGATTTTAACTAGAATGAAATCCTACCACACCGGATGAGACCAGTACCTACATAGGTACAGCTCTCTCGCCTTCGTTTTACGATTATCCGCGTTAATTGCTACGGTGAGGACTCCTTAATGGTAACGTCTTAAAATTGACACGTTAAAACAGTCCCATGGCGAGTATTATCGTCTCGGAGACGTCCGCTCGGGGCGAGGGACGCGGGGGGGTGGGGTGTCGTTTTTTTCTCGCAAGCCGTCAGATAGATTGGATGACACTCGATCTCCCCAAGAGGACGAAATTAAAACGGCGGCGATGAGCCAAGCCAAACGGCTCGGGAATTATTTTCCGTTGAGTGATTCCCGGCCATAAAATTTCTGATTGATCAATTCATCCCGTGTTTCTATTCCGTCTTAATGAAGGGCACGGTTCCGGTGGACATTTTTTTTTCCCCCCGCCTCCCCCGGGTCTATTTTTCCGCCTGTTTTCTCTTTAGTGGGCGCTTTATTAATTCCCACTCTTACCCCGATTCGTTTCGCGTTCCGATGTGGATGATCAAAAACAGATTTGTGTGTTTAAGGGTCCGACGGCGGGAAGTTGGCTTCCTTTTGCGCTTTTTGTACCGCTGTCATTTGAATTATTGATGATTGCCAAGACTGAATTTTAAGTTCTTCGAGTGTTATAATTCGATTATTCAAATTTTTCTTTCTTTTTTTTCTCTCTTCCTGTGAGTTTTTGTGTTTGAGATTTGAATTTGGCTCGATTTTCTGGTATTTTGCCTCAAGCGACGCGGAACTGTTGCGGTCATTACTAAAACATGTTTAACTTATCTGAATAAGAAACAAAGTGTTAACATTATTAAAATGTTGATATGTATTCATGATATAGTAGTTAAATAATGGCCTCTCACATTAAGGGATCGGGTGTGAATCTCAGGCCGAATCTATAATCTTTCGATACTACGTTCTTTAAGAAATTAGTTATCATTTGATTTAATATCGAATTGGAACATCACAAAAGATTTTCATCGATCTCAAGAGTTCTGTAAAAATATCACTGTTTCTTTTTTTTATTCTAACAATGTACACTTCAGCAACGTCCATTACCCTGAACTTGTAGTCTGAAGATTCTTAATCTGAAAGAATACCTGTACCCAGTGTTGAAACAGTAAAAAATTTACTAAAAACCAGTCTCAAAATTTATCTTGTACTTACAAGTGTTTCAGAAACGTAAATTTGGGACAGCAACACGAAATAGATATTCTTTTTTTATGGACTCGAGGCGAGGGAATGAAATATTCAAACACGACAATCACCCGCTAAGTACTGTCCGCACATCGGGGTCCTCCGCGCGGGATAATGGTCCCGATCAGCGGACAATGCGCCGGTCGCGTCTCATCACGGACGACCATAAAGATAACGTTGTCGTTAGTCGTTAGCCGGGTATCGGTTGCAACCTTAGCCCTTTTACATTCGAAATTGCGTAATGTTATTGCAAAATATTTTTAAGTGAATGTGGTGTAAGGGACGCAGTTTCTACTGGGTAAGTCCTAAGAGTAGCAACGCATCTGTGGTTGACTTAATTAGTGTGCACTGCCGCCTATGGATATCCAAAACCAACTTCATATAGAGCAAAGGTTCTATCTAAAGTCTTATACAAACATAACATCAGATTGATTGCACTGCATGCCTTAATAAATTAATACCTAGGCCACCGAGCTTCGTTCGGTATTTATAAGATAACAAAAAATGTATATTATATGAGATAATCGTTCTAAAAAATCGAACCGGGTACCTCTCTTCTTGATCGTCCGATTTACCAACTGAGCTTTTATAACCTGATAAGTAGGAGCGAAATTTATTTTTCATTCCCTGAAAACATGGATAAAAAGACGTTAGAGCCGTTTCCGAGATTCAGATTATGTATATATAAGAATTGCTCGCTTAAAGATATTAGATATAATTGACATACACATAATGTGTTACTACTACTACTTACCTATTTGTGGAGGAGGAATAGAACTGTCCTATGAATAACTGCAGAACAGGCGCGAGCAGCGCACCCACGTTGCTACCAACGAAGATTTGACTTGACAACTTTTGATAGAGTGGATTGATTTTGATGAAGTAAAGTCTAAATCTTAAGTTAAGATTCGTACTATGAATATATCTCCATTTCCATAAATTAACTCTCGTTGTTTTGGCGGTAAGTAATTTTAAACACACAGACAGCGAGCGCGAGTTACATGCTTATTATATATACAGATTTGGTACGCCACTCAGCTCTAGCAGCTTGAGACTGAGGTTGAGATTAGCCTCAATTAAGTGGAGTTGTGAGTTGAGTGATTACCTGGGAATTGTCATTCTCGTAAATCGCCTTTCTTTTACCACACCCTTTAACTTAATTACTTAAAAACACTGCTTAACAGCGCTTTAAAGTCAGAAATATTTGTGACGGTCATTATTTTTACCTTAAATTGAAATGTCGAGTAAACCCGATTATAATTTCAGAAACGTTTTACAGGAAGTTGAAACTTAAACCACGGGCTTAAAATTAATTGTGTTAAACCCTTGCTGTTGGCTACTTCGGAACACAAACAAGTCGTGACGAAGTAGAAAGGTAAATAAATTGTTAGCTCTAACTAGTGCGACCATTTAGACTTGGACTTTCCTAAGGCCTTTGTACGGCTACGTCCTACGTGGGCTATTTAAAGTGAACGCGATTGCGAAGCGATACGATCCAGTGACATAAAATTCAATGCGATGCAGTGCGATGCGATGCGGCGCCTCTGTCAAACGTGAACCAATCCTTTCGAGCCAACGATCCTACCATACATATGGCAATGCACAAATACATAGGTGTCATTGTATGATATTTTCATATTATCAAATCGCGCAAAAATCTTAAACCAGCTCATGACGTTCGTTTTGCTTCGCACCAGTCACATTGGAAACTCCAATGAGTATCGACTGAAATTTGTGTTCGCCGCACCGCGCCGCTACGCGTTCGATCACGTAGGACGTAGCGTAACGCTCCCTATATAATGTGATTCATATTTTTGTACCTGTTGCATCACATATCTAACAAAATATATGATTTACAATATTAAGTCACTATCACATGACGTCATATGACATATGACATCATTACGTCATGGGCCCCCAAACCATATATTTTTAAAGTACGAGTGAGTTGGTGGATCGAATAATTGACAAATTCATCAAAAAACATTAAAGTACTGAAGGTATATATTTAAGATAATCAAAGGTCGTACCTAACTTAGATTATCATCCAAGTTCCAAATTAAAGTTAAGAAAAAATTGATAAAACGTCAACTACGGATGGTAATTCCTCCATATTTAAAAAGTCTTGTCACCCTAGCAGAGGTGTGAATGCGATACCATATCGCCGCGTGGCTCGCTCCACGCTAGTATTATTTGCACTCGTGATTAAAAACAGATGTGGGAATTTCTTTTTCATTCAAAACGCTATTTGGTTTATTTATGTCCGTGTCGCTTATTTTGTGAAGTTAAACCAATATTAACAGCATTTTTGTTAAATATAAGTAGCAAAGGCCTTCCACTACTACGTACTAGAAGTATTATATATTAAAATTAATTATTCAAAACTATCGCCAATATATTCATAGTATATACAGAATATTTATCTATAGAAGTGCTAGTGCTATTGAAATATTAACGATATTCGCCGAACATCCACATTATAGTGAAGTGAATTTTTGATGGTGGACACTGCATATTTTCGTACCCAAAGCATAAGCGATAAGCGTTTTTGTATTTAAAAAGTAATCACATTAATTTGATTCAATCCACGAATGTAGTTAATATTATTTTTTTGGTAAGTATTTTCCAATGTCTTGGGTGCACTTCCACAGGTCGGCGATTTCGCTCATTTATTTTATTTATAGCTGTAGTATATTAGTTATGTATTATACTTACTGTACTAATTTACCACTCGTACTACATGTACTCGTCCTACATCTGTAAAAATATGTAACATTTTTTTTCTTACAATACATACACATGTTGTATGAATGGTAAATTAGTATTCGTTCTTATTAGAAAAAAATAAATGTTGAATATTTTTAGATTTTAACACATCTAGAACATTGAAGCTTATTTTACCATTTGCGGATCAACTTCGGAGAACCACCGCCCCGTCTATTTCTAATAGCATGTGATTGTTGGGTGTTTGTAGGTGTTGGTAATACTGGTTTGACGGGCACTGGTAAGGGAGGCGTACTTAACCATGGCGTTTCTAGTAACGCATCAGTGGTAGGTCTCTTGATCGACCACAGATGCGTTAGGACTCTAGACGATAGGTCGGTAGGACTTCAATCTAATTTAGGGTAAATGACAGATATACATATATGGACGGCAGCAAATTACCAGCTGGCTTATTTGACACTTCTTTAGTTAAAAAATAGTTCTACCACCGTTTAAATACCCATACTTTCTTATCACTTGCAGCATCCACCTGATAAACTACCTCCCAGCGGAGGCCGATGACATTTATAGCGCCGAAGCCGAGTGTAAATGTACATTATGGAGGGACATGGAGGGATAGCCTTGTTAAATATAACGTAGGCTCGACGCGACGGTACACGGAATTTTTACTACTCGCTCTCTTTTTAATGTAATGTCTTTATTCATACGTTTTAGTGGAAACTAGATGATCCCTACGGTTTCGCCCGCTTTAAAGAAGTAAAAGGCATACATCAATATCGCCAGTATCTGACATTAACGCCCGCGACGGCGACTGCAAGCGCGTGGAGAACGCGCTAAGGGTTTTTTCAAAAATTAAAGTAGCCTAAGATACGCGTTAGACCCTTATCTATCTTTCAGTGAAAGTCCTGTCAAAATCGGTCCAGCCGTTACGAAGATTACTTCAGCCAAACAGACATATAGACAGACAGACAGACAATTTTTTTTATAATTATTATATTTTTGCTATTGGTATCGTGTATACTTTCATCTGCATTTAATAAAAGTTGTGATTTTGACATTACAAACAGACACTTAAATTTTATTTATGTCTATAGATTGGTCGTTAAAAAATGTCATGATATAACCAGCTATGAGACAACAGAGGTATCCTTGTCGTGAATGGTAGTATATTGTTTTTGACTTCTGAAAGCATCAGCGCCCCGCCTTTTTCTGCCACAATAGCAGTATTAAACGATGCTGTTTCTTGGTTTGACAGGTCTGATAAAGGGGCACGTCTTATAAGACGTGTTGCGACTTAGTCCTCAGGGGTAGCAACAGCTCTGTGGCTGACCTCAGGTAGAACCCTAACATTGTCTGGGTGCGATTACATGTCCATGAGTGGAAATGACCATTAAACATTGAAGAAATAATTTCCACGTCATCATTATAAATTGTCGGCAATATTAGATCATTTGTTGCTTTACAATTTATTTTTAACTGTGTATAAAATTCATTCGAAGACATACGAGTGAGAGTATGGTTTGTGAAGATTGTTACTTCAAATGTTTAAAGTACAATAGTTAAAACGAGACATATCTTTAATGATAATTACTCATTTTTTTTATCTTTTCATTAATGATATTAAAAAAAAATGTTTTCCTACGGTATTAAAATTTATATTAATGAATATTTTATTAAAGCAAAGCCACCCTTTTGATTATTTTTGGTAGAAACGCCTCCCATTTTCCCTGTTTTAGGATAATGGGATTGGGAATTTCATTATAAATAGATGCTTTTCAAAATGAAAGAGCCAGTTATCTTATTTACGTATGATAATGTACTGTTTGGAATAAAAATATAACGCTATAAAGAAAACCAAATCCAAATCTCTTTTACTAAAAATTGATTGCTATGTAATTTCGAAATTTATCAAGTACCTAGTAGAAACCTTAGGTAGTTTCATTGTTGTACCAGTAGTTCCGGGACAAGAATAGGGCTACGGTATCCCCTGTATGTAAGGGGGCTTCCGGGGTTGCGGGCGGCAAGAGTGGTAGCTCCAACCGTCCGGCCTACGACCCCGGGAAGGACGAGAAAAAAAAGGTAGTTTCATTGTAGCGGCTTCACCTTCTACGATTAGCCACCAAATGAAAGCAGTGTCGCTGCTATGTTTAGCTTCGAAGTCAACTACTTCGAGGCTTTTTATCTTAGTTCACAGAGTGTTAACGAATCTGTGGATGACGTCATACAATTTTCCATCAACGAAATTGGATGCTCGTTTGTTACATCTATATAAATAAATGAAATTGTATTCGTTTGTAATGTCAAAATTACAACTTTTTATTTCATGCATATGAAAATAATTATACACGATAACTATCTGCCTGTCTGTTTGACTGCGGTAATCTTCTAAACGGTTGTTCCGATTTTGATGGGCCTTTCACTGAAAGATAGCTGAAGGTCTAAGGCGTAATAGACCTTTTTTAAATGCATTACCGTGCGCTCTACGCGCATGCGGCCGCCGTCGCGGGTGTTAATGTCAGTTGCGATTAGTCACATATGAATGTATGCTTTTTTACTTCATTAACGCGGATGAAAGCACGGGATCAGGTAGTCTATATCATAAAAAAGTTAAGCTATCAAATTAGAAAGTAACTGTAAGCTAAATAGCGGAGTAATCTACAAATCTAGAAAGTTAAACTGTTAAATACTTTCTGATTTACCGCCTGTCTCTGACACATCTGTTATTTTGCATTGCGTCTTTGTAGATAATTGCTATTCCTTCGCCAGTTCGGAGGGTGCATAATAATCTCATAAGCGGCTTCTGCTTTTAATCGCCCGTTGGTATTTAACGTTAACGATAATTGTTCGAATCTTGTCTCTTCCTATTTGATGTCTACCGTTGTTTTTACTGTCGACATACTGGTTTGAAAATTCGAGATAGATTACGAAGGCAAAGTTGTAAATTATTTGTTCAGACATCTGTTTTGTAATGTACTTGCCCTGTGAATCGGTAACTCCCATCACACATAGAATCCCATCAAGGGATTTGTGAAGAAGATTAAATATTTTTATTTATTGTTGGGTTAATAATTAATAAACAAACCATCGATTGATAGGCAAAGCGTGTTACATGTACACATATCATAAGCGACAAGTTTCATCATATGTGTAGATAAATACTAGTGGATAAATGTAGGATGCTATTCACTTTCTGTGTAATATCATTTCAATGTAATCATAGAAGTTACACGTATAAAGAAAGATTTTGTACTTTGGAAGTAGCAAACGAGTCCAACTCTTGGTAAGCGGCCACTGCCACGTATGGACATCTGTAATCAACCCCAGATAAAATCACAATCCTAGCTAAGATTCACCACATACGTTGCTACCCCTGAGGACCAAGTTAGATAAGTATGTCTACTGTACCCTACAGACGTAACACAGCAGTGCTTCACCGCTGTTATAAGGCAGAAATAGGTGTGGCGGTAGTGCCGCCGGAGTCGAAATAGCATAGTTCTACCACCTTTAGGAAGTTTTTTTCAAATGATATCTTTCTGTACTGTTAGTATATTTTAGATTTTACCGTTTAGGTACTAAATGCCGACATAGGGCAAGCAGACAGGCTTCGTTTCCGTCCAGTGACGTCACTGACGGACGTAGAGCGGCTTCCGGCCACTTCCGCCCACGGCCGCCCAAATACCGTTAAAGAAACCTTTCCTTGAAAAAACATCCTTATAATTGTTTTGTTTATATTTATGTACCCACAAACAAAGGACAAAGGAATATTACATTAGGTAGGTGAATAAACTATAAAGCCAAATATTTTAGGGTACCGTGCTCAAAAGGTAAAAATGGGCTACCTACTACTAAGCCTCAATCGTCTTTTCGTATGTCACATGCTCTATTTATTTAACCATAATAGATAGATATCTTGAAAAACCGGTGAAATTTTCTTAATAGACATACAGCTGTAGAATAGATGCCATGATAACAGATATTAAAAATCAAAATGCTGAACTTTGCGGTACGGAATCCTTCGTGAACGAGTTCTAATTAAATTTTAGTATTCTTTGGGTTTGTTTTTCGAATATCAAGGAAGGTCGTTGTTAGACTTCAGGGGCATCAAAGCAACCTTTTGATAATAGCACTAGTGTATCTCCTAGTATTATTTTCAACTAATATCATTAGTAAGTACTGTTGTGTACTTTGAAGGATGTTACTGAAGAGACATACATATATAAGACGTTCCAACTTAGTCCTGAGGGCTAGCACCGCGTCTGTGGCCAACCTTAGGACTTTGATGTTATCTGAGGTCAATCACAAGATGTCCATGGGGCTCTATGCCGCCCATCAGGTGATTGAATTGTGTAAATAACTATCAATGTACACTTTTAAAATAATAGTGAAGTTGCAATGATGATAGATAATACAGCAAAAATAAATAATAATCTTCTTATTAATTAATTTGCACATAAATTCGCAAATTCAAATGTGAGTTAAGAATTTTAGACTCGCGTTTTCATTAAATTAAACCACTAGACTATTGTACGGTACACCGTAGCAATCGTGCCGATGCCGTTTGCAGGTACATAAACCTGATACATTTCCGTTAAAACGCAATACACAGTCCGAGGCATATTCCGAGCCGGGCATTATCGGGATCAATAACGAACAGATTCGGATCACGTAGCGGTTCGGAGATCAAGCCGTGATTTTCTCCCATTGCGCTGCTTCTTCCCGTTATTACTCCTCCAGGGAATAACATTTCGGTTGCGAACTCCAGAAACGACAGCCCAATAACAGCTTAGGTGCCCTCCAGAATAAGGACTGCGGTGGTGCGCGTTTATGTTGTATTGGCGTTCTTAGGGAGAAAACGATTGAATGATATGAGTGATATTACTTGACAGTATTTTTTGAGTATACATTGATATGCAAATATTATTATTAAAGAGTTTTTCGGTTTGTAAATTATGTAAATGTAATATTATGTAGGAAATAGTTACATAAATATTATGGCAATAAATATTGCCAATTATGCCAATAATAACTATAATTGAAGTTAAGGAGTGCTAAAATTATGTAATGGAGTGAATAAATGACGATGAAGAATAGTCACACGATATCAAAAAATAAATATTCATTAGATTTTTTTATTGTTATAAGGAATTTAGTTGTTATTTACAAAGCTGAATGTTTGTAATATTTTATTTTATAAAAATTGCATATTTGGTAACCTATTACGCTATATATAATATAGGTACGCTATTAATAAGGTTATCTAACCAATGTTTGTTTATTATTTCATGACAAAAATAACGTAAATAATAAACTCTATATTTGAGAATATAACATGTGATAATTATAGTCATTTGAATTGCAATTTAATTATAAATATTTAAACGATTACAATGTATTATTTTATATTTCATGTCAAAGGTAAAATCCTCAGCATCGATACGTCACTAATTTTCGCGCAGACTTTCGCGTATCACACTGATATATTTTTCAAAGCTCAAATTATTTATCCACACTTCCAAAAAATGTAGTGTACTTCCTACAGGCACTCACTTAAAACTTAGAAGAGGCTGTTCAATCAGCCAACTTTGCCCTAACGTTCGCCCACTAACATATTTATCGAACGAGAAAACTTGACGTTATTAGAAAAAAACCGTCCAATCAACGCCCTTAACATTACCAACAACATATTCAAGCTCAAACCGCAATCAGGAGTTATGATTAGCGGCACGGTAGACATTCCCGCCGCGTGGTGATAATCAAGAAAGTTGGCGGCGACGTCGGCAAACGTGACAGCCATTTTGCCGACGCGGCACGTGACGGGACATAGAGTAAGTGTCGCGTAGAAATGACACGTGGCTGACAAGACACCACTTTTTCTTTTTACGAAGATACCTTCAAAAGATACCCGTCGCCATGAGCGAAACCGGGTTGTGTATATTCTTACCCACCAAAACCCTCCGTGCCCAACTAACCTATAAGGCAGAAATAGGTGTGGCGGTGGTGCCGCCGCAGAATAACCACAAAGAGTTCTATGTACCTTTGAAGGGCTGATCGTACTTGAGGTTGATAACAGATGCCTATGATTGGCAGTGGCCACTTACCATTAAGTAGACTGCTTGTCTCACGACTTCCAAAATGAATCAAAAATACAAATTGGTTAGAACATACCAGAAGTGTTCAAATAGTCACCCATCCAACTCCCAGTAGCTGGTTTCTTAACTTTGTTGATCGGTCATATTTCGCTTTGGGTTGGCTATGGGTTTCCCGTAGGCCCTAAGGAAATAAATATCATTATATACTCATTTCGCGAATTAAACTCCTAAGACTGTCGAATTACTGGGCCGATCTGTGTCTGTGCTTGAAAAGTCGCTTTATGTTGGTATAACGCCTACTTAAGCACCCTTAAGACGATAACTAAGGCATGGTATTTGTTTTAATGTCATTTTATAAGCCTACAATCCACATGTACATAAATTTACGTGTGTGCTTTACAACTCTGAAAGGAGTCACTTTTGAAGATAGAACGCTTTGTGGTTCAACTACGGTGACACAGCTACCACGGCCATTTTACTTGACTGTATCAGAAGGATTATAATGTTTTTCGAGCGTATGTATGTATGTCCGTTTCTTTGGCACGCCCCACATCCCCCATTGCTTGGCGGATTGTAACATAGGGGGTGAGCTTATACAATTATTAACTATGATGCCTGCAAGCGGTGAAACACACTAACACACACTTTCTACACTCATAGCCCCACACTAGGATTTTCTCCTGTTTCTTGGGTGCCATGAAAACATACAAAGACGAATACACAAACACCCAGACCCAGAACAGAAATCTAAACTCATCATTCAGATATCTGTCTGGC
>DWNY01001423.1:0-12686 GCA_018250635.1 Telegonus apastus
CGCCGCCGCCCTCTTGGATGAAGTTCACCGGCTCCAACGAAACACATTTTTTATATTATGGAAATAGCAAATAAATTCTCATGCACTTCATTTCGAAATATGTCGCATATTTTACACGAAAATCATAAAATTGACTACCTATTCATGAAATGGAAAGTCACACTCAATAAACAGGGAAGTATCTGAAAATTTTCGTTAATTATCCTATGAACATTTATCCGTGGTCCTTGTTACTTTTGCAATAAGTTCAAGTTTTAACTAGGATACTCACTACACAAAAATCATACAATTTACGACATATCCACGAAACGGAACGTCGCACTCAATAAACCGGGAAGTATCTGAAAATTTTCGTTAATTTTGCAATGGACATTTTGTTCGTGGTCCTTTTTACTCTTGTAATAAACTCCTAACTATGATACTAAGTTAGTCCGTGCCTATAAGGTCTAGTTCAAAAACTGGGTATTGCTTAGTATTATCTAATTGTTGTTCATGATGGGACGGACAAAGTGGTGAAGTGCACTCACCATGCCGACTTTCTCCATGATGATCCGCTTGCAGTGCTCGACGGACTCGGGGTGCCCGCGGATGTAGAAGGTGCGGTTGTTGCGGTCGGCGCCCTGCGCGCGGCGGTCCAGCTCGCAGTGCGCGCCGGACTGGGCGTTTATTTGCTTTATCACTTCGCCGCCTGTGGAGACCGTTGTTTTTTACTATTCCGTATCCAAAGGGTTAAAATCTGAAACCTATTGCTAAGCTTCCGCTGTCTTTCAGTCTGTCTGTCTATCTGTCTCTTAAACCGTAATAGGTAGAAATTTGAAACTTTCACAAAATGTTTATTTCTATAGCAGCTTTAACAACAAATACTAAAAATAAAAAAAAGGTATGTACATATGGAAGTCATAGATGATTTTTCAGTTGAGTATGTTCAATGAAAATAAAAGACTTTCTCTCTTTATCTATTCCTTTAAACGTCAACATTGGCTTTTAAAAGTAGCAAGTAATAAGGGAGCCTTATTAACTATATCATTATTAAATTTGATAAAAACTAATAAATCGAACGTCGCATAATGTTCACAGAAATATTTGATAAGATTGATTAGAGGCATCCAATTTCATTATTTGCAATTGTTAGCAAACGAGCATGCAGCCCACCTGACTGTAAGTGATCACTGCCGCCTATGGACACCCGTAACGTACCTCCGAAAAGATCAGAGTCCTACCTGAAGTCGATCACAGATGCCCCTGAGAACTAAGTTGGAACGCCTCGAATAAGTATGTCACGCTTACCACACCCTTCAAAACCAGAACACAACAACGTTAAACGTTGGCTGTCGCCGTTCCTCTATCCCGACTTCACCCAGTCTACTCACAGGTAATTCTCGGTCGTCAACTAACAAAGCGGCCACATACCCTTGCCGATGATGAGGCCGCACTTGACGTTGGAGACGGTGAAGGTGACGCGGATCTCCTGGCCGTCCTGCCACTGCTGGTAGTCGCCGCGGTCGCCGTTCCTCTGGCCGGACGCGTTGCGCGGCCTCCCCGTCCTCACCTCTTGATCTCTTCGCTGCTGGTCGTAAAATAAGAACACGTATAAGGTTTTGGCTCAGTTTTAAAGGGTTTCGTTTTTTGAGAAAAAGAAAACGAGTACCTACCCGATGGTAAGTGATCGCTGCCATGCTAAAACGTGCAATTTTTGAGAATTTTTTGAGTCAAATCTAAGGTTGACCACAAAAGCATAACATATATATACACTACTCTTGTCTAGTGTAATGGTTGAAAGTATGCCTCTCAATAGAAGGCTGCGGGGTTCAAATTCCAGGCACGCACCTCTGACTTTTCGAAGTTATATGCGTATTAAAAATTGATTAAAAAACATCGCGAGGAAATCGAACTGAGTTTGAAGGTCTCAAAGGTGTGTGAAGTCTACTACTTCGCACTTGACCAGCGCTATGGACTATGGCCTACACCCCTCTCACTCGAAAGGAGACCCGAGCGCAGCAGTGGGACAATAATGGGTTGTGACACTCTTGCAGAGTATATTAACGCAGAAAATGACATTCGAACAATGATTCGAGCAGATGCTTTTACTGGACAAACTGATTCCAATGGTCTCTCGTGAGACAGCGCATAAGTCGCGCTGGACTGAATTGGAATACATGTTATTTTTGAATGGCAGTAGTAATGATTTAAGTATTTTATTGTTTAATCTTTATTACATTTCTTGTTTCTCAGAAATCTCCATTACACTTTAAAAACAAGTAGGTACTGTGTCACGCTACAAATTACGTATCACTTACCATCAAGTAGAAAACGTTCACTATTTAATTTCGGTCCTAACATTTAAATAATGTATATCTTATGTATCGTCATTTTATTGCAAGAACTCACTCGGTGGTCTGAGCAAAAATGTTTCTAAACTATTCGTCAGTTTCAATTGTAGGTATTAATTTTTATTCACTACTTTAAATTTCGTTTACTTAAATTAATAAAATTCAATACTTTTACATTATTCAATATCTTCATTATAAAAAATCAATAAAATAATGTGAATATTGTCATGTTAGGAAATATACTTAATGATATCTTGCAATATTGCATACAAAATGACTTCTTGCATTAAATTAAACGGTACATCAAGGGTACAACCTAACGATATAAAATGTGTTCACTAACCATACTTACATTAACGCTAGCAATCAGATCCTCAATCATTTGCCGGGCTCTCTCGACCTGGTGCGGCTTGCCTTGGAGATAGCACCTACAAAAATACCGTGTTATTTTCCATTTTACGCAGAAAATGTAGGATACTCACTGTTATGGTGCGTCGCCTCCCGTTTTCTTGATACTATCGAAATTTTTAAGATACAAATCAATTAATTTTATTATTGATGTATAAGATAAATTAAGTAACTTATTTCTTCTGTGTATTTGAATTTGCTCATGTTCTATGACATGGATATTATTGTTGTTCTTGAATATTTATTGGTCACATGACCATACCAATAGTAATTACAACGTTTTGTACACTTATGTGTCATGTGTATCGCATGGATTCATCATTGAGATATCTGCGTGAGCTGGGATTGAACCCGGAACCCACTGCGTGTCACACTGGTAGGGTGACCGCTCCGCCACCCCGGTCGTCACATACACATCACGTTATATATTCGACTAGCGGACCATGCGAACATTATTCTGCCATCTACCATTTGTATTTAGAAGTTTGCGTAAGTCAGTGATGTTTTTACAATAATGCCATCTAGCCCACTAAGTTAGAACCACTATGTACACGTGTACGTAATTCGACGTAAGAAAAGTTACTTCTGATTCTAAATTGTAATAACTTTTGATAGAGTGGATCGATTTTGATGATATAAAGTCTAAATGTTAAGTTTCGTACTATGAACATATCTGCATTTCAATGAATTCAATCCCGTTGTTTTGGCGGCAATTAATTTTGAGCACACAGACTTACATTCTTCTTTAGCGCGACTTACATTCTTAGTATATATACGGATGATGCGTTACGTCACGTAATACGTTATATAAAACAAATAAAACATCTCTTCATGATCAAAGTTCCATTAACCTCTTATCTCCGGGCCCATCCTCCCTCTCTTGATGAAACTGCACCCTGCAGCCCGTCTCTGCTTGGATCCGCTTGATCATGTCTCCACCGCGCCCGATGACCACACCGACCGCTATTTTCGGCACCAACACCTATTGTAATAAAGATTGCATGAGCAGATCTTAAGTAAGATCATTATAAAACTGAAAGTTTGTGAGGATGGATGGATTAATGATAGTTATTCTAATACAACTTCAAAACGGCTAGAAGGACAGATCTGAATGAAATTTGGTACAGAGATAGATTATAGTCTTGAGTAACATATAGGCTACTTAAGCCCGGGAAAATGGAGCATGCAGTCTATCTGATAGTAAGTGACTGGACACGTGTTGTCAAATCAAGATAGTAATTTATTTCGAATTGCAATTGACCACAGTCGCATTGCTCCCCGTGAGGACTAAGTTGCCTCTTGTACGTGTCTCCCTTGCCATTACCAGATGACAGGAACGCTTAACACAGCTGTTATTAGACAGAACCAGGTGTAGCAGTAATGCCTAAGTCGAACCACAAAGGGTTCTTTCTACCTTAAAATCACAACTGTTATAGTAACCGAACTGGTGACGATTGAAATTTTTTAATGATTTATTGAAACAGTAAAATCCTATTACAATTACTACACAAACTATCAACAACGATTACATCACAAACAATACAAACTATTCAACATTAACACGAAAACAATCGACCGTTGAAATTACACATAAGCATGCAGACCACTAACACTTAGAAGTTTCTATCACAACACATAAGCCATCGCAAAATCAACAGTGTTCTTTAAACTGTGGGTTCGAGCCCCCGGGGGCCCTTATAACGGGGTCGCGGTAGCTCTCGAAGACTTAGTAAGAAGAATAAAATAACAATTTAGACTAAAAAATCAAAGGTGTTTGACTACGCAATCAGTGTAATTTTTACATGTTACCGTTTTAGGCATTTAATTACGTAGTTTATTGATATCTCATATTGCAAGAATTCATATTCGTAAGATAATACAATTTCGAACCTTCGGAGGTCAGGGGGGGGGATCACGAATTTTTTACAGACATTGAACATTTCAGAGAATAGGCTGTGGCAGACAAAATAATATTTTTCATACAAATTGACGCCTATCGTAAGACGACCGTGCAAACACTGGCCATGCCTCTATATAATTATAAAATATTGTTTTGTCTGCAAAGTGCATTGACTGGCACGCGCAATGTCTGAACATATAAAGCCCAAATTATGTATACAGACATCAAATGTTGCAGACAAAATAGTATATTTCTGTAGCGTATACTAACGAAATTTACCAGCCATAAGACTTGAACAGACACAGGCCGTAGCTAACAAAATATTATATAGAAAAATATGAGTTTCTCTGCCAAGGTATGTTCGATGTCTGTTAAGTATAAATAAAACTTACAACTGTGCTTACTCCCGGTACGCTATGGAAAAGGATTTTTATGCGACAAATAATGTTTATAACTTTATACTATGAAAATAAAACAAAAATTGGCATGCCTGTGCGCATAGCCACTTTGTTTCCACACCGACGACGATCAAATCTTCATACCGTTAAGTCTCAATTTCGTTATTCGCACAAAAAACCTCCTACCGCGGCAGCGAGCACAGCGGTCGTGCAGAAGATATAGAAGAACACCGATACACGAACGAGGCATGCATACCGCACCACGCCGCGGCCGCGCCGGCGCACGCGACAACCCTCCTCACTGCACGAATGGGGCTAACCTCGAGATCACAGACCTCTGTGGAGTTGGTCGCGAGACCGTTGCCCTGCTCCTGTTGGGGGTACATGTCGTCGTACGGCGGCCGCGGCGGCTGCTGCGCGTCCTTGTCCGCGAGCAGCTCGTACACCAGCTGCTTCGCGTGCTCCACCTTCGCCACGTCGCCGGATATGCGGAGGGGTTTCTCCTGTCGCGAAACGAACATTTAGTATAGAAGCACGTGCCATATGCCATAACAATTATTTATATATTCAATAAAGTGTTCAGTTAAAAACATAACTTGTATGATCCAATATGGAAAAAAAAAATATTCGTGTTTAAAAACCATTAATTATAAACCCATCATTGTCAGATTTAGGTACAGGTTGTATGAGTCTCGTCACAGGATGGGACGGATTTTAGGGCTGTTCCATACTGCCCAAATGCATAGTAAGAACTCGAATATTTCTATTGGCGCACTTTTGTTCTATCCTCAAACATTCTCTATAATATGTACGTGAAAAATATTGACACCAACTAGTACGTACTATATTGATGAGAAATAAATTTAATCTTCATTTAAGCATGTACTGCTTTGATAATTATAAAATTCAAACATAGGCCTAAATGTAAATTAAATACAATTCGAATATTATTAATATAAACAAACATAAAACGAAGCCTGAATTAACAGAAATATACACTCACATATTCAGTATTTGGTCCGTCTTGAATCACAACCATTTTCGCCCCCGATTGCTCTTGTAGCTGCTTGATAGTCTTACCACTCTTGCCGATAATCAGGCCTACTTTTGGACCAGGCAACATGATTTCCTCCTGAGAATAACAATAATTAATTATTCAAGTGATCTCATTAGTTTAATGCCTGTGACTCGAAAATATGATATTACATTTATAGTAAGAATAAAACTTATTTTTATACAAACCTTACAATTCAAAGAAATTGGACATTATTGCGATAAATATTATTATCTTATGTAAACATATAGGCCCTCGCAAAAAAGTGAATGTTGCTGTCTTAAAAGCATTTGTCACTACTGTAATTACTAAAATGTTAATTCTCAGGCACTAAGCAGGGATGCCTGCCTCATATCAGTATACAAGTTTGGGTAGTATAAACAATTGTATACTTTGATTATTTCAATAATACTAATTTATATTGACAGTCAATCTAATTCCAGAAATGTGGTAACTTACCTTGCCTTACCTATAAAACTAAACACAGCATTAAATCACTGTTACAAAGTAGAACTATGTGTCGCACCGATAATTTATCAAGAGTCATTGTATCAAAATAGTTCCGAATCCAACTTACCGTAGTACCAAGCCCGCCACCAGAATTTCGCCCCATTGGCGGCATGCCCCCGGGCGCTCCGCCCCCCTGGTTGTCTTGATGCTGTGGCGCGTTCTCCCGTCCGCGGTGGTTCACTATTTGGTTGACCAATTCCCTAGAGAAAATTGAAAAATTAAAACGCTGTCTTTTTTATGTTATGGAAGTAACAAACGAGCATGCAGCCCACCAGATGGTAAGTGGCGACTGTGGACATCTGTAATGAACCCCAGATAAGATCACAGTCTTACCTAAGGTCGGCCACAGATCCGTTGCTACCAGAGGACTAAGTTGGAACGCCTCGAATATGTATGTCTCCCTTTACGCGCCCTTCGTACTAAAATTGCCTGCCTTATTAACAGCAATGGTTAACACTGCTGTTATAAAGGAGAATATCGTCTTTTTTTAGTGTTAGGTTACCTGACACACACCTAAAAATCCTCATACTGGGATTCTAGATCGTGAATACTATGTACGCCTAAATGATTTATATATATAATACACACGCACATACATTTACAACAATACAATTATTCAAATATCTGTCGGATATGAACCCGGAACACTGTCAGACCACTGTTATTGCTATTGGTGTCTATGTACATGCGAAGCGCGGAGTCATGTCTATACAATCGTACGCCGTTTCACAAACTGTGGTACACTGATACGAATGTCATATGATATCATGTCATACATACATATTGGGCAAAATCGTGTTGGAATTCTAGGCGAAATATCAACAAGTATCTCCGTATCGATAACTCATTTAAAAAACAATTATCTCACATCCTGAGCAGAGATAAACTTTGCCAACGTTAATTCCATTTGTTTTAGGAATTGTGTTGATAATAGGTATACATAATAGTTTAACGAATATGTGATTTAAGGGTATCAGTGTCGAGTCGCACACCTCCCTCTCTTCTAATAAATTACTTTAGAGATGAATAAAGATAATTCAGGCAACGGGCAGCAATATTTTCTTGTGTATCATCAAAAACTACTGCGGTCACCAACACGCATGTCAGGTGCGGTGACCTTTCCCAAAAACCCACGTAAGTTGAGGCCTATGCCCAGCAGTGGACCTCTAAGGGCTAATGGATAGATGGAATGATAATTACTGAGCAAATAATGCTGGGGTTGACTGACAAAAAATGACTTAAAAATTAGTGTTCACGCCAAGCTGAGTGATTGCGTTTATGATAGGTCGCCATCCTTTTTTTTATCTATGAAAATTGTAAATTTATAATATTATATATGCTTGCATTAACAAGTGTCATGGAGAATTTATACCTGCTGCCGTACAATACCATTAAATGTACCCTTTTGTATTTTTATATTATCTAAATAAATGAACACTACACTAAAGTTGCATATGCCATATTCACATACTACTCCTAACAATGTGTCCAATTCTATTCATCAAACGAATCTTGAAAAGCTATTCAAATCAATATATTGTTAGGTTAGCTAACAATGGTAACTGATTGTCGAACAAAAGTAGATATTGGAAAACACAATGCCTATTATTATATTATGCGTCTTTATGTAAATGCAGTGGTATTTTTGAAAAATACGAGCGTATAATTCTTATGCTGATAGGTTTTATATATGTGCTGTTAGACTGTATTTTTTCCTGATACAGATAATAGCTCAATGAATGTAATACAAGTTCCTAATTGCCCCCAAAATAACGAGTGATGCTTTCAATGGATAAAATAATTTCCATTATCTTTTTTTTTCATAGTTACGCCCATTCTTCATGATCACATATTATCGAAACATAAAATCAGTACAATTTAGTCGATGTAACGGCTTTCTTTTGAATTTGGCGCGCCCTGATACCGGCGTCTGCGGCAAGTGGCCCAATAACCGATTATGATTACAAAGCCGTATCAGACATAGACTTCAACGAATATATAAGAAATCAAACAAAACATGTTCAGAAATAGGTCACATCTAAAAAAAAACATATCATATATGTTATGTATATATTGTTTGACTAACCAGTGTTCGAACCTGGAACACTTGAGTTTCAGAGGCGACCACTTCGCCAACGGGGTAATACTTACTTGGCCCTCGATATAGCCTCCCGTGAGCCAGTGAGCGTGCACAGGCGGTCCGGCTGGCCGCCGGAGTCCGGCGCCATCTGGATCTTGCACCCGGACTCCGCTTGCAATCTCGTTATTTGTTCTCCGCCACGCCCAATAACTGGTTGAAATTAAAAAATTTTACTCACAAGACTACAAGATACAATATAAAAGGGACACGATGAGGGGTTCCTGTTATTATTCATCCGAAAATCGGTTTGTATGATGAAGTTGAATGTATGTTACTTTGACCTAAAAATTAACTGTATTTGTCAAGGTATAATTTCCTATCCATACACATTTCAGACAACACTGAATCAGCATTTACCCAAACCCATATACAAGTAAGTGTACATTATATAGCATATCTTAATAATGAAAGTAACCATTTTTATTGTTCTGAAAGTAACTACTTATTTGCAAACCAGATATCATCCGAATTAATTAAAGGGATAAGAGCTATTCATAATACAAATGACAATTGGAGGAATAATAGCCATTAAGAAAATATTTCAAGTGCTGCCTAAGTCAAGGCTAAACAAACAGAGATAGCGTTCTCTGATATTTTCTGGCCCGGAGCGCTAGGGCTAGGAAAACTGAAAATTGTGGGAACATATAGGGTTTCGAAGGCACAGAAACCATTGATATGTAATATGTGGTGAATCCTACATACAGCATTTAAATGCTGCAAATCCGATCATTAACAAGTGAATAGATAGGTAGAATTCTATGGCTGACTTAATGAATTATGAATAATGTATAATGAATGGATACATCTTACTTTATTTCACATAATCTTATGCATCTATGCATTGAACACTCCTAACAAGTCTACTTGAAATTGTACAAGTTCTTAATTTATATTATTTACATTAACAATCTTAAATCTATATTAACATCTTCGTAAAACTTTCATAGTTATCAAAATAAACTTCAAAATTTCTTTTAGACTAATCATCTAACATACATGGGTAACATATACACATTGATTACATAGAAGCAAAGTAGCGCATAACATAATATTGCTTAATATTCATTTATTTTAGAGAAATAAATGCAACATGTAAAGCCACATAAGCAACATGAATATATATAATTCACACCAAAGACAACAAACAACAAGTGTTATTTTAATTATACAACAGTTATATAAACAAAATGAGCTCACATATTACGTCCACTAGCGGCACAAAATTCGAAAACGTTTACAAAATTCGAAATTATCAAAAAAAATTCTAGCCGCATTTCCTTTTACAATGAAATATTAAACAGGTTAATGTTGCTATAATTTAATGTGACTGAAATAATAAGCCACTTTAAAAAAATTATAGATGTATCAGACCTTTGTTTGAAATGTCAACACAGTAGCCAATGAATTTCTTGTAATGAGTATTATATTGCTCTTTCGGTACCTGCCTGTACTATAGGCAACAATATAAATGAGTACTTTAAATGGAAATTTAACAAAAACTCAGCTGATTTTGTTAACATTTATTTTAATGCAGCATACGTTGCTAACAATTGCCGATGAATGTTTCAATTTCTCCACATAATAATAAAAATATGAGTTGACATAGAGAAGAAACATGCCATCAATACAATAATTTTTCAAGCCTTAATATCAGTTCAATATTTATTAAAACGATGGAAAAAAGCTGATGAGTACTAAAAAAATAATAAGTACTAAAATGAATCGAGGCAATGAATGAAAAAAGTGAAAAACAAGAAGATAGAAGAAATATAATGTAATGAAGTATATTAGAAGTTGGTTAAAAATGAGGTGACAACATTGACAAAATTTGATTTAGCTATGGTACATCTCACCTTTACCGCTAAACAGTCAATACTGGGCTTCATACATAAACCAGCACAATTAGGAAAACTAATGATGCTAACTATAAACTATAAACATACTTGGATCTTATGAGTTGCATAAAAACTGTACTTTAAACTTTCAGTAACATTAAAGGAAAAAGATTAGGAACTTATAATTCCAGCTTATAAGCTACATGTTTAATATATAATTTTACCATTCTTTAACATTTAGATGAACATATACAGATTATGTATGCCAAAGTGCCATAAATAATTCTCTCATACATACCTAATCATGCTGTTTTACTTAAACTACATACATATTTGCAACATTCAAAAAATTATAATTGAATCTTTGAATTTCTTTCCATCCAATACTCACTCAGTCCAACCATTTTATCGGGAACCCTGATGTATTCGTTGAGGGTCTGGTCGGGCATGTTGGGTGGGGCCCCTGGTGGTGGGGGGGCCGGCTGGTTGCCCTGCCCAGAGATACGGGCTGCTGCTGCCGCTACCGCTGCTGCTATTCCACTGTTGATCATACTCTTCAGTTAGGTTTGGTAGAAATTTGGTAGAATTCAGATGTATACGGTAATGAAGTAAATAATTAATCATCACATTTTTCACAAGGTTTAAGCAGTATACATGTTTGCTATTTGTCTTATGACAAGTGGGCACTGTTTCTCAGCGAAGTCTATAATCAAACCCAATGCATTCTAGTCCAGATCCATGTCTGAAGTAATTTTTATTTTCATAAATCAATTTTTAACTAATAATTTGCAATTACGGAAATTCCTTTTACAAACAGCTTAGTACATTTCAGATTAGATTTAATGTGTTTCCTATATAATATTCACTTGATGTTAATTGCTTCAGCTGATTCAAATCATTATTGAATGCTTCTTACAATTGCGGTATAATAACTTAAATGATATAAATAAAGTTTTATACTTAGAAGTATCAGTAATATCTGAAGAGCATACAAAATGTGTCCTAATTACTATTGATTTCCAATTGCGATCTATTGGTACCGTAACCGGACGAACCTCATTGGCGGAGTCGGTTGTTGTTGTTGAGGTTGATACGCCGACTCGGCTGACGCTATTTTCTTTGCACTTGGTTCCGATCCGTCTTCCAAAGGCCTTTTTCCAGCACTGTTCTCAATTTTAGCAGCGATCTAAGAAAACAATCACAATTAACACTACCCACGAGCTTAAATTTGACAAAAATAACGCAAGTAAATTCAAAAGTACGCCAAACTAAAAGTAGGTTATGTGAATGTCGTGTAAATTTTACTGGAGGGAAAACGTAAAACATCACTAAGGAGGGTCGATTGCTTTAAAAAAAGTCGGTAACGCGATATAAAGAAGGTATTTATACAAATGTTATCTGTAAATACGACGCGATAGGTGTCAAAAGTGCCTATTAAGCGATTACGGGTATCCTCCTTACCAATCTTGCACGTTGTACAGCAGCCACATATCCTGCTGTTTGGCTATTATTTTGGACCGTAGCCATAGAAGAATAATCACTCATGTTTAAATTATACTGGACATTCAACCGCGCAATACGGCAGCCATGAATAAGGATCAAAAGATCCAAAAATTATTTCACTGTTGTCCCGCAAGTTGCGAGAAAGACGCTGACCATAAACTAAAAGAGTCTTTTATCCAGGAAGAAGCTTTCTTGTCGGACTTGTCGGTGGACCGGCGGATGAGTCATTTATTTTTTCAACCAATGGTGAGTCAGACTGCAATTCTGTGATTGGTCCAATTAGTATTACTTTGTATTGGATTACAAATAATTTGTTCACGAACTATATATTTTAATGTACAAGCTGCGTTGAAAAGAAAAAATATTTTCAGTTTGAGGTATTTACTTTGCTTTGTAAAGATTTAATATACTTGTAATTATTTTATAAACATTTAAAGAATTTCAAAATTAACACTTGAGTCGTTTAAAAACCTCTTCTGATTGTCTATGGTGAGTATGCGCCAAGCGGCAAAACGTTTAGTTATTGCTAATTATACCGCCAAAGAATAATGTATCCCTTTATATTATATCTTCTAACTTGAAATTATTTTTGTTATTTATTAAGTTCT
>DWNY01001424.1:0-12686 GCA_018250635.1 Telegonus apastus
TTGTTTTTATTAATTGCGTCCGCAGACACTTTTATTATACTAATAAATGTATAAGGTAAACTTTAGAACATAATACTTTTATGGGTAACTATATTTAGAGGTTTATAATACATAACTAGCTATCTTAAATATTTTCGGGCTGTAATAGGTATTGTACATGCTGTAAAATCTTCTGAAAAATGTTTTTTTAATCACACTTTATGCGCAGTACCGCCACACCCTTTTCTGCGTATTAAAAGCGCTGATTTTTTCTGGTTCAGGGTGTGGTTAAGAATATATAAGTATTTATCCGAGGCGTTCCAATTTAGTCCTTAAGGGTAGGGACGTATGTCTGGTTGATCACAGATGTCCATGGGCTCAGTGACCTCAAAATAACTATATTTTATATACTACAATAAATGTATGTACGCATAAAATAAACTATAGGAACGATATTAGTGGTATTGATCATATGAACCTATTTATATTAATATTAAACAATTTTTACGTAATGTCTTGTCTTCGATACGCATACAAATGCCTAACTATTTTTAATAAAAGCCTGGCCTCATTCGAAATCAAACTTAAAGTTGCGAAGTAAAAAGTATAGATGATAAGCTTTAACGACTTGTTCGTGTACAAAATTAAATAAAAATCTTTAGTTTTAATTTACTATTTAATACAGACATAGTCGACACAGATACGTATTCAACAAACAAACAGATACATATACAACAACAAACTTATTATAAATACTTATACTAACTCATACATAATTTTTTATACAAATAAATAAAATTGGTTTATAGTTGGTAAGGTGGTGATGGTAGGTGGTTCGACTCCGGCGACACCACCGCCACACCTGTTTCCGCGTATAACAGCAAGGTTGGGTACTACTGTGTTCCGGTATGAAAAGTCTGGTAAGGAAGACATACTCATACGAGGCACTCCAACTTAGCCATACGGGGGAGCAACGCATCTGTGGCCGACCTTAGGTAGGACTTTTTAATCTTTCAGGGATTGAGTACAGATGGATGGCAGTGGCCACTTCTCATCAGATGGACTCCACACTATTTTGTATTACTTTATTATGATATTTCAAAAAATCCGTCACTGACATACATACATTGTGACTCTTGATTTCAAATAGAACCTTTGCTTACAGAGTATATAATAAAAATGTCTATAATATAATCTTTGGATTAAAATAGACCTTATATAATAAAATTGATAAAAGGTTATTTACAGATTTTTTAAGCGTCAAAAATATAAAAAAAACAGTTCAACGAGAAACTTATTAGGTAGCAGTTTCAGGTAGGTACCTAATCTTAGATACTGTCGAAATAAGAAGCATGACAAAAATATAAAATGCATAAAAGATTAATAACAAGAATATTGTTTACAACAAAATATGTGTGTGATCTATTGCACATAATACAAAAATGTATACCTAGTCAATAGCTCAAGCAACAATTTAGATACCCAAGCGATAACAGCCTTAACAGCTTATGGAACAAGATAGGCGCTAGACGATAAACCTTATACTATAGATTATAAATAAATCCAAATACATACACCCAAATCACTTCTGTCTAGTCAACTACCAAATTAAGATTCAGATTCCTTCAGATCATCTGTCACATCATGCGTAAATAACTCTAAGCTTTCTGACACATGGGATTCATCCGTGTCTGAAAGTGTTAATTTGTCATCTCTAGGGTACAGAAGATTTGGTGAAGCCGTGTACCTCCTATGAAGATTCCCTTCCTCCGTAGTCTGTGTGCATTGCTGGAACCCTCTCTGCTTCACGTAATTGTGATCTGTGTATAGGTTCCTCGTGTTGTACCGTTTTCGTGGAACTTTCTGCGCCCATCGTATCACCCTGATAATCTCCATTTTAGCAGTTAACTTCTTCTGATCCGGAACCTTCTTGAAATCGTCCAACAGGGATAGGAAAAACAGCCTGTCTCTATCTGCTTCCACATTCTCTTCTTGGTTACGCTGTTCCCTACTTCTTTTAGTCATACTGGCAAAGTTTTGCAGGGCCTCATCTAGATCGTCATTCAAGTCAACTCTACGTTTTTTACGAGATGTTGGAGGCGGTGATGTTTTGCGAAAAACTCTATTATCGTCAATATCAATTTCTTCTTGACCTACATAAAAAGTAAATAAGGTTATTGTCAACTGTAAATTGACAAGACAATTGATTTTTTTTTTACATTAAACTAGCACATAAGCCTGCAGTGTACCGGGTGAGTGGCATATTACCAATTTACATCTGTAATCAACCTCACATTAAATTGTAGCTCTACCTACAAATAGCCATACAATTATAGTAATAAGTAAATAAGGGGAGGGATTACTATGTCTAAAAACTTAGTCAGCACCCTTCATTCAAACCAGAACATAGAAATGCTATTTTAAGGCACAAATAATATGGCAGTGGTACATTAAAACACACCACAATCATTTTCTTAAAACTAAAGCATAGTCTTAAAAATGAACCGTGAAAATAATCAATACTGATTTTACCTGACATCATTGCAATTACTGATTAATGGTTCTATGACCTTGTATAATATTAGTCTTATATAATACATAATGCATAATAATACATCAAATCCCTAATGACATAAAAACTATGTTCTTAGAAATGAGCCATTTCTTTAATTTTACATGTATAGGGAGTTTCCAAAATTTATTCCTTATAAGTAACACTATCAGGTGTCGCAACTAAATATGATGTGTTTTATTATGAAACTAAACTAATTTGATTCGCAGCCAGGGAAATATTTTTTGGAAAATGTAAGTATCAAATTTATCCAATCGGCCTTGGAACTTATTATATCCTATAACATGTTATATTTTAAAGATTTGTACCTGTGTCACCGTTTTCTTGAACCTTATTGGGATCGACGGTTGGAAGCAAGAATTTTAAGCTATCAAAGTGTATGTAGGGGGTTTTACGGTTGGCTGCGGACCCAGCCTTGCCTGCTCTACGTCTCAACTCCCTCGTGAAGCTTGTTCTGATGTTCTTCCACTTTTGTTGTAACAGTTTACCTGAAATGAAGCAATATACATAAATACATTTAGTATACTACAAAAAATTTGCTTACAAACATATTAGTATTGTATGTAGAAATCCTAACGTTATTTTACTTACAGTAAGTCATATTAGAGTAACTGTGCCCACAACTAGTGGCTATATCCACATTTATTTTATCCCATAATCTTATATGCTATTCTCGACTATAATCTATTTATGTGACAAATTTAATTAAGTTCCATTCCCTAGTTCTAACATGTGACATCCATCCCGACTCACGTTTAAAATAGTTTGCTTCTAATGATTGTGTCAATTGCTCATTGAAGAACTGTATTTGAACTTATTTGGTGACATTGAGTACAGATTGTCCCAATCTTTTTCATTTCTTGTGTATTAAAGTGATAAAATTCAGCTTATGCTAGTACAATATAAAAAAACCGTGATTTATTGTGGGTATGTTCAGAAAGCAGAGCGTGTCATCCACCTGGTGGTAACTGGCCATTACCACCCATAGACTCCTTTAATCAACTCTGTTGTTATTGAACTTTGTAACACCTGGGATTAGTATGTCTTTCATACCACACCCTTCAAACTAGAATTTATTAATTGTTAATAGTTGTTATATATAAAGCAGAAATATGTGTACCGGTGGTGCCTTCGGAAATAAACCGTAAAGATTACTCTCTCAGAAGAAGAAACAGTTATTATTATTGTGATTATTAGAAATTCACTATCTTATTTTACAAATCGTGATAAAGAGTTTTCCTTTCATTACCAAAGTTTTTTAAGACGTACCTATTTACGTTATGCGAACACGGATATTCAAAACATGGCTTCCAAAGATACTCAAAGGCGATTTCGTCAACGGCGACCGTTAAAAGCATTTTAATAGTACAAACAACGAATACTTACTAATGTCACTTCTCTCGTCTTCGGACATCTCTTCTTCAAACATAGCGCAAGTGACTTCATCCCAGAGCCGTCGCCTGCACTCTCTATCAGAATATTCTTCGGTGTACGGATCCCAAATTGGATTCCTCGCTTCTATTTCCCTTATAAACTGCTCCGTATTAAAAGTCATGTTATATTCTCAGTTCATCCAGTACTTGTAAAACAACATATTTAACTAAAAATACTATTTATAAAACAATTTGCGATATTTCTTAACCAGTTTGGTTTGTTTTGTTTTGCTGGATTTTGAAATTAGGTGTCATCATTATGTCATAAGTGACGTTGTCAGTTGAGACAGATAACAGATTTGTGTGTTTTTAAAGCAAGTACTTGGCTTTTGACTGTACTGTCTTGTTATTCAAAATAAATTAAAGAACGCTAAATGTGCAACTTACTATTATAATGGTTGCAAACCCATTTTTTGTATATGTATAAACTTGATTTGGTTAAATAGACTTAGTAACATAGGCAATGCATGGTAATTTGCGAAGATTTTTCAACATTAATAATATATTATTTCATAATAATCTAATAATAAGAAAATGGTCATTATTATTAATCCTGCTTGTTAATACTGCAGAATTACCACTAGCATTCTTGTTTTTACCGTAAAATGGCATAGACATGCTATGGTTTGCTGCGTTGTGGTTATAAGACCGGATAATAAAGGGAACGATAAGACTTTCATATACTATGCTAATATAACATAATCCTGATACTGTAAAGGTATTTGAAGAAGGACTAAAGAATTCAGTCTGAGGGCAGCAAAATGTATCTTCCTACGAAATTAATTAGATATCTAGGTACTGTGGTCAACACTAGTTAGGAATTGTTCTTTTTACATTAATGCACTTACACTTAATAAATACTTTAATAGTACTGCGTGTGAGGTTAAACCATTTCCATTTCATTATTATCAACACCGCGTGTTATAATACAAGCCAGTATATTTTTCAATAATACAATTTAATGGGCGATATGACGATTAACCGCTTTATTTTACACCCACAAAATTAAGTGATTTATTCGACTGACCACACTTCGGTCCGTAGGGCTGACACACACGCCATAAATTGGATCGATGTAAACTTTTCCTTTTATAATGTTGGAAATTGATATATCGAATATTGAAATGAAACGGGATCTTTCAAAATTTCGACGTTTTATCCGTTTAAAGGAAGGAATGAGGAATACACCTCTTAATTAAGGCATTCCAACGTAGTTCTTACGTACTAAAGCATCTGTTGCCAACTTCAGGCTAGGCTAATCTTTTGTGGTGTGAATTGCAAATGTCCATGAGCGGCAATAACCATTTACGAGTAAGACTGCTTGTTTGTTATTGCTAATACAAATACCTTCTGTTAGGAATTTTTACAGTCTTGTGAATAAACGCGTGTACCATCCAAACGCGTTCACTTATAACTATAACAGCTATTTGTAACTATATAAGCTGCTTTCCTTTTACGCGTGCCACACGCATGCGTGTTGCGTAGAGACTTCAACGGATTTATTTTCGTTGGGACATCATATACACGCGTGATAAGAAATATACACCTACTCCTGTAATTTCACGTTTTTAAATAATAAATGTTCAACCCTATCTATCGTAGTCAAGGGTTCTGAATAAATTATTTCAGTTAGTAAACTCTCCGATGTAAATTTTAAAATACTTTTATTCTGTGATTTAGTAGTATTATAACATAAGCCTCTAAAACGCACAAGAGGATTTTTTCATTAACTGTAATGATTGAAATTATTTCGTTCCAAAAAGTGTAGTTTTTGCTAGTTTGTTTTATGCTGGTTGTGAACCTTTATTTATGACATATACTTTAAAATACAATATATACATTCATATAATACAACAAAATATAGTTAAACCAAAGCTAAGCTGTAGAGTGCGCTCTAGAGAATTGAAAAAGAAATGGATGATAAATTTATTATTCATGTAAAAGTGGTTATTTCGCAGTATATCACGTACTTAAATTATAGTTGCCGAGCTAATTTGAATGTCATTAAAACATGCTACAGTGGTCGATACACTATAATTTATTCTTGGATTGCACCCCGCCTTGCGTTTAATTCCCTTTGTTACAAACAAACGTTTGTGTTAACGCCTACCAATTTGTAATAGCAATTACCTTGTTTGATGGCTAGCTGTGAACCTGTGCAAGGAGCGCCAATATCATATGCATTTGTCCATATCTGTCCTTCTATATAGATACATAGGCGTAGAGTTTTTCCGTCTTATATGTATAAATACGTAATATAAGGCTAATCGGAAAACTATTAGATCACGATTAAAAAATTATCTTAAGAAGGATGGGAATAGTTAACTATAAGTCCGCACATTGTGTCTTGTTAAGTTTTCTTCAGATATCATAAGTTTTGACTATGCATAGTAGAGAAAAGCCAAGCGAAATATTTTGCATGATTGGTGAAATAAGATTT
Organism: Telegonus apastus; assembly: GCA_018250635.1. Lineage (NCBI taxonomy): Eukaryota > Metazoa > Arthropoda > Insecta > Lepidoptera > Hesperiidae > Telegonus > Telegonus apastus. Next base: position 6,425 of record DWNY01001424.1, read on the forward strand.
GTCCGACTGTCCAATTGAAACGAAAAGTAAGATCGAACAAATCCCGCAACATCAAAGGTAAAGGTTTGGCTCGATGTTGTCGTCTGCGCGGGTGCTCCACAGGTACATGGTATATTGAATATATTTTTTGTGTTGTATTTATTATCACCAGTGTGTACTAACATAGTTTATAACTTACATTGTTACTAACAAATGGATCTTTGTTATCCGAAATAAATGAATTTTGAAAGGTATAGTTAAATAATTTTGCTGTAATATGCAATTTGGAACATGTAATTTGGATGAATAGTTTAGATGATATTACAAATATTAAATGCGAAATCTATAAAAGGCCGTAAGCGCTCGAATGTATTCCAGTGGGTTTACTAGATCTATAGAAATCAATAAAACTGGAGTCTTCTTATAATTTTGAAATAACACGTACATTATAAGTTCAATAGAGCCGTATATTATTTGTACATATATTTTTTGAAACGCAAGTGAAACCGCAGCGCACAGAATAATCCCAATGTTTGCCAAATGGCAACAAATAGTTAAACGTGACTCTGGAAAATATATGCTGGGAAAATAAATTCAGAATATTTACTAACAAAGCAGATATAAAACCGTACGTGCGCCGGAAGTCAAATATACAATGAACTGTAATGGCTTCCATTTGTTCTCATTTTCCAAACGTTTACCACTAAAATAGGATAAAAGGTGAATCGCTATAAAATATTATTGTTGATAAGTTTTCTTATGCTATTGAGTAATGCTTTAAGACCAGACGCAAAGTAAATACATTAAACATATTTTAATAATCTAATCTTTTCTTGAATATCTTCCTGTCCTGTCACAAGTGGTGTCACGAGTCACCTGTCAAGACGTAAAGTGTCATAAATTTATCTATTTTATGAGTTTACGACTTTTATGACTTTTATCCAATTATCCATTATGAATAACTTATAAACATATTTCGAATATATTTTCATAAAAATCTTTATCTGTCAAACACACGTGTAATGTCATAAATTTATATATTTTACCTCTCATCGAATTTTATGCAATTACCTTTCGTATTAAAACAATAATACCTACAATAACACGTGCCAAAAATTTAAAAATAAAACCAACGAACAGTTAAACAAGGTTCTAGGTAATATATGTATGACTTTGGAAAATAAATGCACAAAATTTCCAAGCAGATATATACGGACGGGCGCCGGAAGTGGAATATAAAATGAACTATAATGGCGCACATTTGTTTCAATATTCCAAAGGTTCGCTACACAAATGGGGTAATAGGGGAATATGCATAAATATTATTCTTTACCGTAATATACTTGTTAGTTTTTCTATTAAGCTTGATTAAGACGGAAAGTTTCAAGCAATGTAAACCGAACGGTTATTGAAGTACAAGGACTGTGATTTAATCATTAGTTACCTTATTCCAGACTATGTTATTAAAAATAATTAATCGCGTTTCAAGGATAGCAAAACTATTAATCATTTTGACGAATACCAAATATTGATTAGCAATTTAGCGAATTTTCAATGACTACACATTTTGATAAGAGTATTATTGGCCATATTTGAATAAATTTTAAAGCCTATGTTACTGAGACAACTGAGACGATTCTAACGACACCTCATAAGTTAAAATCCGTCAAGCCGTTTGTGCTGTGGAGCGTGACAAAGAAATAGACAGACAAACATTCACTCGAAAAACATTACAGTCCTTTTGACGCAGTCGGGTAACATAAACCAGTTACTCACCTGTATGCGATGATTGTATCTATCGGCGATGATATATTGTCCGATGCGGTTTACGGCAACACCGGCGAGGCAGTCAAACTCACCCTCGCCGCTGCCGTACTGCCCAAACTCCTTCACGAATATGCCATTTGAGTCGAACACCTGCAGGAAAATCGTAAATTTTATGATATGCAACGTTAATCGGTGAAACCGTAATTTTTATTTACGGCATAATTGTTGTTAATTTGCGGCAAACTCGTAGCTTAGGCCCCTAGATATGCGGCAAAATAGATAAAACTAGTTTAGCAGGCATTATTTTGCCTTTACCGCCGGTTTTCATGACTTAATTATATTTTAGTATCTTGGTTGAATATAGCAATAAATAATTCTAATTTATTACTAAAGTAACTACGGTCTCAATACCTACACGTTTTTAATTTTTTATTTACAAACCCATGTATTCTGAACGTTAATATCACCGTAAGAACTTTTCGCGAACCGTTGCGAACTGTAAGGCGAATGCCATTTAATCCGATTTAAATAAATCATATACCTAAGGCGATCTATGCTTAGCTTAGCTGTGACTATTATCCATAGATAGGAAAGAGAGGGCAAACGAGGGTACCTACCTATCTCTCCTTTTGCTTGTGTGAATAGACAAAGATAAGGTAGGTGTTAGGTGGATTTGTGGGACACTTGCACCGCTGTCCTGCCTATGGCTACTCTATTATAATACCTCTATGGTATTATCATTTTCAATTACTAAAAACGTTATTATCTATACACAAATAATAATATAATGTAAACGATGTTCATAATGTAATTTGTTTCTATATTTAATCCAGTCCCTCTTAATCAAATTGAGCACTAAGCAAAAACTAATCAAATTCTGTTTCACGAAGTTAATAAATATCTTCGTGGAGATTAAGACGGGGAAAATCCGAATAACTCGTTCGTCTGATATTTTACTTAGCTACGATAATTTTATTTGCCTTTATTATTTAGGGATTTTGAAAGAGTTCGTTTTCAAGGGAAATATTCTATTAACGACTATTTCTGTTTTGATTTTATGTATAAATAACATGTATATGAAAAACAGAATAGTATTGCTTCACTGTTATTTATTGTACCATTTTGATACTTAACAATTGTCTTTTTGTGTGATAATCAAGATGTCGGTCTTACTGCATGTCATTTATTTAATATAAAACACTTATTTCGAATTATACGTTGTTTGTATATCTGGGAATATATATTTATAATAAAATTCTAATACTGAGTGACGCAGAATACACAGCTTAAGCCATTGGTTCTAGAAGCATGTTGCACCTATAGCATATAGGTGCAATATACAAAAGAAACGAACAAACAAACGATTTCTACACTCATAGCCCCACAGTAGGATTTTCTCCTGTGTCGTAGGTGCCATGGACATAAACACGAAAACACAAACACCCAGACCCAGAACAGAAATCTAAATTCGTCATTCAGATATCTGTCTGGCCGGGGATCGAACCCGGAACCCACTGCGTGTCAGACCAGTATGGTGACCGCTCCGCCACGCGGGTCGTCATTTATATAGTCCCTTATGTATCATAAATGAACATTAAGAGGAGATCCTCTGTTACTATCCCCTGGTTGGCTTAATAGCAAATATGTATTTATAACAAGAATATAAGTTGCACTCGTGTTTAAATTTAGTTGGCTCCAAAACAACTGAATAGAATTCATGATAATGTCAATATATTCATGGTACATATCTTAACTTAAAATTTAGGCTTTATTTCATTAAAATTGATCTACTCTATCAAAAGTTATAATTCAAAATCAGAAGTAACTTTTGTTACATCGAATTACGTACTTATGTGAACGTAATAGTTCTACCGTAGTGGACTAGATGGTGTTATTGTACAAACATTACTGACTCACAGGCAAACTTCCAAAACCAAGTGGCAGAGAAACGTTCGCCTGGTCAGCTAGTATTTTATATGCGAGCATGTAAATAAATAAACTGACAAAGTAGTTACTTAACAAGCAATTTCACAATTTCATCTAAACTAACTTTTAAATAAAGTAACTCTCTTTAACCCCACACTTTACGCGAAACTTATCCAACTACTTATACGTCTTAAACTTCCAAGAATAATTAAATCGTGCAACGAAACGCCGCATAGAGCTTCAGTGTTGAATAAAGCAAATAAAATTATCTCGTCGAGTATAATTAATGGTAATTACGGAACAAATTGCTGAAACAGTTTGAATTAGCTAGACAAAGAGTACGGGACGAAGGATGTAGCGCCAATTAGGAGAGGTTTATGGACTTTTGAACTGATTGATAAAAATACATAAATAAAGAAACTAAAATAGATATGATTCACTTATTTCAAATATTGATAATGTCAGTCCTAATTGAACGAGAAAGATATTATTTATAGGCGATAGAAATCACCGTGGCTCGATTCCGGAAGTCCCACCGCAACACTATAATGCTTAATTATGCCTTATAAGAGTAGTGTTTATCACTGCTGGTTTCTGGTTTTAAGGTGGTGGTAAGGGATTTACTAATACCAGGAATTTCTTATTTTAGGGTAACATCGCATGTAGTCGATAGGTTTTTAATATTAGGTTGAATAGAGATGCTTCTGTACTTTTAGAAAATCAGAAAATAAATGCATCTTGAATAATAAAATAAAACGGGGACAGAAAAACTAAGTCGCATTTGCAGATAGGTTTTAGTGATCTCGGTTAATTAAATAAAACGGAGATAGAAAATTAAAGTCACATTTGCTGATAGTTTTTAGGTATTTCTCATAAGTAGCTAATTATTTAGGGAATACAATATTGCTATACTTAGTTTTCCGGTACGCTGTGGGAATTAACGTGTCTGTCTGTACGAAAGCCGTTGTCATTAAGAACATTTTGTCATTATCCTTCCTTATGTTATCTCCATCATCTGCCAGCGACAGCTTTTTGGCAAGTACATTCAGAATATTACGGGACAATATTAGGAGCTATGGTAGTTTCGAATTAAATATCTCACGATAACCGTGCCAAGGGAGCGAGGCCAGACAGTTTCCGCACTTTTATGAGAGTGTAAACATTTTTACTGACATTAATTTCTCATTCCAGAGGCTCAACGTGTCCGTAGATCTCTGCAAACGCTTACTGAGATTTAAGGAGAGTAAAACGTACGTGTATCGTACTATTTAATGGTTATTTAGTGGAGATTAGAGCCAGAGCAGTGAGTCGGTGTTTGTTGGTAATGGGCGAATGGGATATACTAAGTGGATGAATGCAACATGACTATATATTTACGGTGTTATAATAGTAGAATAGTAGTCTAAGGCTTTCTTAAGGTAAAATGTCTATCCTTTTCTATAAGCGTGCATTATGGTGAGTGGTTAGTGCTGCCCATGGACACCTGTAATCAACTCCATGAAGAATCGAAGTTCTAGCTAAAGCAGATTACATATACAGGGGTACTTGTATTTACGGAATGTTGAGCTCTTGAAATAAGCGTCATAAGTCGAGACATAATATTATTTCACTAGTTAATCCCGCGGTGTCACCCGCGTTAATGAAGTAAAAAGGCATACATTAATATCTACCTTATAGGAACTGATATAGCCCGCAACAGCGGTTGCATGCGCATGAAACGGGCGCTAATGCTATTTTCAAATGTTACAGTAACCTAAGTTACGTCTAAGACCTTCAGCTATCTTTCAGTGAAAGTCCCGTCCAAATAGGTCCAGCCGTTTAGAAGATTAGTTCAGTCAAAAAGACAGGCAAACAGACTAAAACTTTTATTAAAATGAGTTAGGTTCCGCAAGAATTCAAAACTTAAAAACATAACTGTATTTATAAAGATATGCCTTATTATCATCTTCTTAGAGTTCTTAAAACAATTGTCTCCTTATGAAAATGGTAGGTATCTATTATTTATAACAACACCGTACCCGGAATAGTATGTACTATGTACCTACAAATACTGTTATATCGACAAAGTTTTCAATTATTGCAATTGAAATTGTCATAATTGTGCATTAAATCATTTCATTTCATAAATCCAACGCATATGTGATGAAAAACTAATTTCATTTACAATAATTTTATCGAGATATAGCAGTTAATGAAATAAGTGATTTATTATTGCAGTCATTAATAAATGTTTGTAAATAATGCATTTGTGTATGAATTTAACGTTTCAAATAATATCTAGTCTATTATTAATTATGTAAGAGTTTGTTTCTTTTATAAAAATCCGTAACCTAACGATTATGAATACAAATAACTTCATTTACATTTTAAAATTCGCTTCCACGGTTAAACAAAGGTGGTTGAGGATACACTATAAAATCTACATTTTGAGCTTAAAAGCTTATATAAATTTATTCCGTGTACACAACACTTGGTATTATTCTTTTTTCATGTTATGGAAGTAGCAAACGAGCATGCAGCCCCCCTGATGGTAAGTGGCTACTGCCGCCCATGGACATCTGTTATCAACCCGAGATAAGTTCACACGTCC
>DWNY01001425.1:0-12684 GCA_018250635.1 Telegonus apastus
TCCAAAACAGTTCATAAATATCCAGATACAAATTCAACATTTAGATTAATTCTGGCTCAGGAATTAAACCCGGGATTTTCTTCGTGGCATCGGAAAGGTATCTACAGTGCCACGTAGATTATCAATATATACTTAAAATGCTTGTAATTTTTACAGAAACTGTGGTCATATTGTGACATTTATGATTGCCGTGCCACATTCTTAATCTAGTCGCCTAAAACTTGGCCTCCCACTCGGGGTCCAAGTTTCATTCCCAGGCATATTAATTAGAAAATAAATATCACTCGTTTTGACTGTAAAACATCGTGAAGAAGCCTAAGCGTTATCAAAAAAGTTCTCAAAGGTGTTTTAACTTGTTCTGTATGGTTAAGTATAGCTTAAGCATATTCACTTTGACTGGAGACTCGTGTCTATCAGTGTGACAGTAAAGTGTGGATAAGGTATTGTAATTGAATAAACGCATCTTTAACTACTACGTTGTTACCCAAGTGATAACATGTAATATAACTTTTGATAGAGTTGAAGCATTTTAATGAAATAAAAACGAAATGGTTCCTCTAGATATGAACCAATACATAAGGGTACTTTCAATAATTCTTATTTAAACAATACTTTTGCTTTAATATGATTTCAAACACACAGTCAGACAAAAATATATAATGTACAGTAATTCCTGTTACTACTTATTTTCACACCTCAGAAGTATTTTTTGCAAATATATGCAAGACACGCGAATCTTTGTTATAGAAGTGTAGCGTAATTAAAAGCTTCCCTTTTGTATTAACAACAATCAGTTTATCGAGCGGATGCTACTTTGCAGAAAATAACTCATTGCATTTGTTTGTTCGATTAATTACAATATCTATTGTTCGCGATGATGTCCTTATTTTTTACATATTGTTTAGCTCATTGAGGTCAAAGTGTATGATGTAGGTCAATTTATTTCAACACTATTGTGGTCGGTAGCTGCGATCATTATTACAATAATAGTATTTTTGTTTTACGAAACCACAGCACGTGATGTAATTGAATGGATTAAAGTATATTATATAGAAAGAAAGGCCTCTAATAAAGTTGCCATGAACATTGCTACATAAAAAATATATATCTGATAATATAAACAGCTTATACATTAATGACTTATCGTTGAACTAAAACAAAACTGTTTTTGTAACTAAAAATATAGATTATTTAGATTTGACGTGCAGATACAAAAATACTTACCATAATTGTTTCTTTTTTGTAGAAAATTAGCACAGAGAATAGGTGTTGTTATGAATCTCATCAAGATTAGGATACACAATTTATCTGAGGAATTTACACTTACTTCTGTGGATAGCAATGCTATGTGAATAAGTCCCTATTTATTTTATTGAAGGCACCCCAACTGATGTCCATGGACTGAAGATTATAAAGACCTCATAACATTACATGCAGACTGAATTCTAGTTGTTTTTCTTTTGTTATGCAAGTACCAGACGAGCATTCAGCCCACCTGATGGTGAGTGGCCTCTGCCGCCTATTGACGTTTGTTATTAACCCCAGATAAGATCACAGTCCTACCTGACCGCGGCCACAGATACGTTGCTACTTCTGAGGACTAAGCTAAAACGCCTCTAATAGGTGTCTTCCTTACCACACCACATAAAACATATTTTTATCTGCGGCCATGTAGCAACAGTCATAATAATGCAAACATACGAATCATAAGATATCAATATGTATCGATATTCGATAGTGAAGCTGTTTAAACCCACAAATGAATTTACGATTTGTTTTTATCTGGAGGTAGTTCGATTGTGTATTGATGTTTTACTTCCAAGAACTGATAAGTGTAGTTCGTATCGTAGCGTTGGCAGACGTAGAGTCGCTACGCACTCCGCGTTTCGGCGGCATTAATGCATATCTGCGAGTTACCAGATGTGTGAATATAAAAACATTATTAACATTTATAACTTCTTTTAACCTTAATTTTGGGAGGAGATAGAAAACGTTCTTATATAAATATAATAGACGTTTTTGCGTATGTATTCGACGGTTTCAAACTCCTTAAATAAACCTTAATAAAGAATAAACTTACAATATATTTGCAAAAATTATCTTACGATGACTCTGAATCATTAATTTCTAGCTAATCACATACACCCACGCACACAAACACACTCACACTCACACAATCATACTTACCCACACACATACACATATTGTAATAATCATTGTAATTGTCGTTTTTATTTATACAGATGGAACATACTTCATCCTTGTCCAGGAGTGGGCGTAAACGGCTGCGACACAGTTTATACTTTTGCAGTTGTTTACGAACGTACAGTATGATAAATTGTTTATATGTTCAGTAAAATCTTTAAATCTTAAATCTTATATCTATCAGTATTTGAGGGGACTTTCGGTATAAAGATACCAGTAATGACAACCTCGCGTGAGGTTATTTTTTTAGTATGAAGTAAATAAAAGTTTATGAAGTAGCAAACCACCGTGTAGCTCATTTGATGGTAAGTGGTCACTGCCCACTGGTTTCAGTATTACTCTAAACAAAATACATGAAAAATAACATTTCAGATTACAAATTGTAGCGCTCCAGAGAAGTAATGTGATTATCACTTTTAGTATGTAATTAGTCTACAAATAGCTTTAGTGCAAATTGCTTGCTAGCAAAGTCTGCCATCTAGTATTACTCGTAGTATTGTACAATTAAAACAATGAAATAATTAAAGGAAAATATTAACTAAAGCGGTTTTTTTTACATTTTCATGACACGGTTACCTTAGTATATAAAAGAATTAACCTTTATTTATTTTATATTGAATTTTATAGTTTGAAAGTAGCAAAAGAGCATGCAGTCCACCTGATTGTAAGTGGCCACTGCCAGCTATGGACATCTCTAATCAAACCCAGATAAGATCAGAGTCCTACATATAAACACCCACCCTAGAACAAAATTCTAAATTCATCATTCAGATATCTGTCTGACCAGGGATCGAACTCGGAAACAATTGTGTATCAGACCGGTATGGTGACCGCTACGCGAGTCATCTTGATGCAGATATACATATGTATATTCATTCATTACATAGTGAGTTATCGGAACTCTGTATTGCGTAAATCAGGTACATATATTTATTATTAAAAATAGCAAACGAGCATTCCATCTGATGGTAAGAAATTATACCATCCATGAACATCTCTTACCGACGAAAGGACAGTGAAATTCTACGTATCGGCTACAAATGCGTTGCGACCCTTAGACAAACAATGTTTAATTCCTCGTACAAATACTTATTAGCTTTTTCGTTACCAAATACATTTAATTCCAAATACAGTATACAAAAATAACCTTGATACTCTCCTACTAACTCTTGATACGTTATGCAAATAATTGTCTGTGTTGACATGCTGTTGTGATATTTCTATTATTTCAAATCCAAAATTGTGTATCTGTAAATGCAACATCACGAATAAAACGAAATCACTTTATATAAACTTTTTCAAATGTAATAAACCAACTACATAGTAAAATATTTATATTCCGTCTTTTAGAAAAGCTACTTAAATTCAAAGTCTTCAACGGTGAAACGTGCTTTGGAGTTTATAACATAAATAAAACATCTGACTTCTTAACTATTATTTAATTAAATTCATAATTTCAAGTGAGTTGCCTTACAAATTTGCAGAAATACCTTACAAGTAACCAGAAGGTGGATATTTTGTATGTAAAAAGCTTATGTAATATAATATAAAACTCATTTTCCCCCGCACTAGCGGTGCGACGCTTGTAACTTCTGGCAGAGGGCCTCGGCAAATTATTTTATAGCATTAGTGATCGCTGTTGTAATTATTTTTCGCTAGATACCACAGTCCCCATTTATTAGGAGGTAAAACCCCTTGTCGTCCCACTTCGGCGGTACTGCAGCCTTAACCGTTTCTGCTCAATAACCACAGTTTTTAGCGAATCTGTGTTCTGGTTTGAAAGGTGTGGTAAGTAAGACATGCTTAGGTTCCAACTTAGTCCTCAGGGGTAGCTGTGATCAACCTCAAGTAAGGTTCTACACTTATCTGAGATTGATCATAGTTGTTCATACGCGGTAGTCAGATGGTCACGTTTGTTTACTATTCTATTTTCGTAAAAAAAGCCTATCACAACGATAGCCGATGTTAAACTAACACTTCTCCGTATGCGATAATTGGCATATTTTGCCATTTAGCACGAGCTTTTTATTTCCCTAAAACTGGCTTGAAAGACTATTGTTACATTTTTATTCAATTATGTATAAAATGTTATGTTTCAGCCCTAAATCGTATGTTTTTGTATGAATAAGTAATAAGAAATAACACAATACATATTTAACGTCATTCGGTATACCTGCGCATGTAAAACGTCAGAAAATGTCAAAGAGGCATCAGATATGAACACATTTGAATGAAAATGTGACAAAGTACGCAAAAGCTTACATAATGCAGTTACAGTTTTAGACTTGAAGTTTAAAATACATTTTCCATTTGAGGTTAGATCGTGGGGTATGATAGCTTCCACGTTGTACGGTTTCATTTTCCGACACCTCACTATCCTAGCAAATATTGTCGGGGACGCACGTCTATTTCAATACTTCATTGCACGAAGCATCAATGAGTGATACTGAATTAACCAATACTTCAGAGAAGGTAAAACCTATACTTTTCTATATATCATGTTGATACTATAATTCTTTTGCGCAAAATTAATCTTAACTACCTATTAAGTATAGTGCTACATTTATGTAGTAGCTAATTAATAATGATTATATTATACCAATACCAATTGTTGCTCCGTTAAACAATAAAGCTACAGACATTGTCCATGTTAACATGCCAGACGGGTAACATGCCAGACACAGACCAGCGAACACGTTAGATATAAATACGTATATTTTATATGGAAAAATATTATTTTGTCTGGCACGCTTATTGTGTATGTAGGTGTAAACGCAACTATAAGATTCAATTTCATCAATTGAAAGGCGTCATTATTGTTATTTTTTCAAATATCTTTTAAAGTACCTACTCACTGAAAAAGCATATTACTTTGTACCTACGAAAATAATAACATTCGTGAATCTTATCTATGTTATTGATTGCAATTACAATTATTGAAATGGTTCGACGTTATTAATAGAAAAACACTATCAGCTTCTATTATACTTTTTAGCGTTCCGAATCCAAAGTGTAAAAAAGGATCTGTATTACTAAGCCTTCGCTATCTGTCCGTCTGTCTGTCTGACCGTTTGTCACAGGGCTTTATTTCTTGAACTATAATAGGTAGAAACTTGATAGTCTTATAAAATGTGTATTTCTATGGCCGCTATAACAACAAACACTAAAATATTTAAAAAAGTATTTCCTCTCCTTCCGTATAATTTTCTTTTAAAATGTATACCTTAACAATTTCAATAAATCAGAGAAGAGATTATGACATTGGCAAATTTTAGAGTAAAACGATGTAATAAATTGCTGTAAGCCAAAACTAATAGAGCGTTAGAACCAGTGCAAATTCTCTGTGGTAGGTATTATGGTCGGGGTTCCAGATTGTTCAGAACTAGTTGACCAATTTTGGAATTTCACTCAGAAAACTCCCGAAACACATTGTGTTACTAAAAGCTTAAATTAAATAGGAAAAGCTTAAATGAAGTACCTGATCAACTGTTGTATAATAAAAACGCTTTTTATTTTACAATTATAAAACCTTTTACTACATTATTTTACTATCAAATAGCCTCAAATGAGCTGAGTTGAGCTGAAAGTAATATACTTATAAATAAAGCTTTCTTCGTCCGTAACTCTTGTTAAGCTAGGATAAATCCGTCTGCTTCTTTAGAAAAAATTGCCTTTAAAGTTTTTATCGAAAACTAGAATTCTGAGGTAAATCATTATTTTTTATTAATTCTTAATAGTGATGTGCTTGAGTTCCGAACGTTTCAGGGCTCGGAGTGTTACAAAATCAATCTCTCTAGCTATTTTTATTAAAAACAATGTCATTATGAAACACGACTTTGTTTTCTTTTAATAGTAGGCTGTTATATTAATTTTGCTTACATTTTTATTACAGTTGGACTGAGTACAAGTTATATCGAATAACCAAATTCGGTTTATCTGGTTGTACTCATGTAACACAGTTCATGTTTACCTTTGATAGTCAAGTTTACTACAAAACTTTATAAATTATTTGGAAGAAAGTCAATTGTCTTTCTGAAAACTAACTAAACTAGTTTTACGCACATAAAAAGTTCTATAGCCCACGACATATTATAAATAAATAATATTTTTGAAAAAAAAATCAAAATCTCAGTCGTATAACGTAAAATTTTTAAAATAAATTGCATCTTAGACATTTCTAATAACTACTTAGTACGTAATACATTTAGAATAGATACCTCTTAAACCTGATAAATATACATTTAAATACTTTGTCATTCTCTTCATACTATACTACTTATTTATCAATTCATATGTGGCGTTAGTAAGATTTATTTTAAACCCCTTAATCTATATATTAATAAGTAAAGCGAAATCTGCAGATCCCTTTTTTCGAATACTTTGAGCACGAACTAGTATGAGATTAAGCACACGTGAAACTTCAAAGTCTAATAAGTGTAACAAATATATTAAATTAAACAAAATAAAATGTTATTTTTTACATCCCTGACAACAATACTGAAAATGTAAAAGACGTTAATTGTCACCTATATCAGATGTCTGTCAAAAATCTCTCAAATCATCTCTCAAATATCTCATTTTCCTTAATGAATGTTTTCCTAATGCACATACGAAAAATACATATAAAAGTTTTTTAATTGGATATAGGTACAATTTTAGTTTTAATTTATTATTGAATTTCGAGCATTGCAACAGGTACTAGTACTTTTAATTATAGGATGATAAGACAGTCGAACAATTGTAACCTTAAAATTTTTGTTTAGGTGGAGACGGAGGGCGGAGGTCAATCGACCTCTGCCTCTCTCCCGCTATGCCCAGCGGGAAAACCTGATGGAGACGGTCAACCCCTACTAAATGACGGTAAGTGCCTCCTTTGTACTTTCTTACGTGGACGTGGACATAAATAAAGAAAGAAACTAAAACAAACTAAATGAAATGGAATTTATCTATTTATCATTTTCATACAATGAAAATATTTTGATAGATGAAGTAATAATAGTTGGTCAAAATCCTTACAATGTTTAGATGGAGCGTTAGACATCAGTTTTCGATCAAAATAAGAAGATTATACTAATTACTATTGAGCTTAATACGAAACTAAATAAGACGAAGATTGAGCACTAAAGTGTACATTTATTTAAGAATTTCAGAAGTCACGTAAATTTCCTTCTTGATCTCTCGTAGACCTCCCTGAAAGGAAAGACTTTCACTTTGATCAACAAATCAGCAAATCGGCATATAAAATGTTAAAAGCAAATTCGCTTAGAGCGAAGCATTGTGGGCTTTAGGTCTCAAGTCAATTCAAATGAGAAATAAAAAAGAAAATATTTGAATTGCTAATTGGAGTAGCAGGCTGAGGAGCGACATTTTTTCATCCGAAAAAATACTTTACGGAATTTCTGCCTTCGACTTTGTACATTGCGAATCGTAGAATACATTCAGAGCTGCGCAAACTGCAGGCATTTTATCGGCCGATAGTTAGGTCATAACGAGTTGCTAACTAGTTACTAATCGTTGAAATGTGCGCACTTGGACTTTTATTAATTGCCCAACCAACTATCACCCGAAAGTAGCTTTATCTACCTACAATTATCAAACAACGATCAAATTAGTAAAATACAGAGCCATTCAAACTTGATCTCCGTAGGAAATATCTTTCTATAGGTGTTTATTCAATTAAATTTATTATTTATTTTAATAAATAATTATTTATTATTTACTAAATGTCTCTCATGCTAGGCATGCATAAATTAATTAGTATGTACGCCTATCATGATAGACTGGGTACTATAGATATTATAGGCCACGTGAGCAAAGACATGAATAATGAATAAAACGAAGCTAAGACATGAATAAGAATATACATATATCACACCCCGTGTCGGCAGCTGCCGTTTCGAACATTTCTCGTTAGATATATATCGCACTAAAACATATGGCGTGTACTTGACAAGCAAGTTGATTGCACTCATAGAACCTCCGCTCCGCACATTGTGACACACAAATCATTTTCGCTTTGATTTCTATAGAAATACCACCCATTGAGGTTACACTTTTTACAAAAGTGAATGATGTTATTTCGTGCTGGCAAGGAAGATTGTTATGTTACTACAATTTTGGTTATCCCGTTACGGAAGTTGCGTAACGTATTCAAACTAACAGGTTTATTTATTAATCGGCCATTAAGTAATCAATCTGTTATTTAAGAAGAATTAAAGACTTAATTAATGAATACACTTCACCGGTTCAGCCATATTATCAACATTCGTGACGTATTAAGAATAGTCGTTGGTAATCGGACTAGCCTCTCCCAAGCTAAAACAGACAAAAGAACATATCTACAAACGAAGAGATTCAGCATATGACAACCCGCGTAGAGGAACGGTCATCATACCAGTGATCTATCACTGGTATGGTGACCATCTGAATGATGTAATGAGATTTCTGTTTTGGGTAGTTGCGTATTCGTCTTTGATGTGACTATGGCACCCACGCCACGTTGTAGAAAGAGTTATTTTAATTATCTAAAAAAGAATAGGTTCCCGCGATTGAGATACTATGTACTGAAGAACCTACTAAAGAAGCTACATGAAACATAAATCGTGTTCATATTTAATAACTCAAAACTTTAAGTCGCTGAAGCGCTGAAACAATAATAATACTATCTAAACTGCCCTTTAAAACTGCAACGCTAGATTTGCTACAATGGGATATGCATGTCATCGCAGAGCGTCCAACCGCCATCCAACTGGACTCAACATTAGTATGCAGTGTCTTCTCTAGTACTTTAGTATAAGTATAGTATCTCGATGATCATCGCTTTTTTTTTCTCAATCCTAATATTTCAGAAGATGGAAACAAACATCCGAATATTTTTGACATGCTCCATCAATTTATCGTAGTTCGCACAAACCTAATCCGATTTAGAAGGAAATCATATATTCGCGTAATAAAATTTTAAGAATAGCTTATGAAAATAATAGGTGTTCTATGACCTTACATAACAATAAAAATCGTATCGTCTAAAAAGAAAATTTTCGTATTTCGTTATAATTTAAAGTCGTGCAAGACATTATATTCACATCTAGACTTCTACCCTCACACTAGGTTTTTTCGAGTGTTGTTAATGACATGAAGACACACAAATGAATACACTAAGATGCAGTCCTAGAATTGAAATTTAAATTAATCTTTCAGAATTTGATCAGCATTTTGTAGAACGGGAGATTACCGCTAGCATTTGATAAATTGTGATCTCAAGGAAATAGCGATGTTTTTAAGCCCCTAATACCGAAAACGATAGCACTTTTTAAAACGTGAGTGAAACCGCGAGGCTCTGCTAGTATGATGATAACCTTGGTACGTTTTATATGAGACTATTAATATTTATTCCTTAAAGTACTGTTAGGACATCAAAAGCGGTAGAAACTAGCAATATTATTGAATGGATTATTGGCTGTCAACCGGTGGCCTATAATAGCTGTAGGTATTACTGCATATAAAACTCCATCACTCGCCGATACCACAAGAATATTGAATTCCGTATCTTTGAGGATTATTGTTTTTGACGCGAAGATATCGAACGTTCTGCGTTTTATGCCCTATTTTCATATTACGAGTTTATATTAAGCATGTATATTTAAACAGTTCCGCGTACTCGTTGGCGATCTTCTTTTAGCCATGTCTTCTAAAATTCATTGTTTGCCAGATTAATTGGATCTTATTGTTTTTTGTTTCGTATACGAATGGGTGTTCATTTGAAGAGATAGTTTTAATCTAATTCTACTTCACGGCTCACTGAAACACAGTTACAGCATCAGCAATTATGTCTAGACAATTATGTCTAAGTGGTTAAATCCATTTTACTTACACCGATCATATTACGACCACTCACCTAACCCATAACCTAAAGACCAAAAGAACCACAGCACGGTTGGAAGCCAGTAAATATATTTAGTGTGAAGTAATATATTTTACGTATTTATATAAAAAAACTCATTGACTAAAATGTTATCAGTAAAATTGTAAGAAAAACGTTACCTATTGTGTCGAAGATCTAACTGTACATATGTAGTGGCTTTCAGATATTTCCAACGGCATATTCGGCTTTATCACATAACGCTTTTATTGGGCTGTGTCTGTGTACTTTTTATTGAATGCCACTTTTTGACAGCTTTCATGCCTATCTAAAAGCAAATATTAAGAAATGTCTTTACCATGTTCTGTTATATATAGTGAGGAATAATGTACCTAGGTATGGTACACATGATTTCCTGCGCATTTGTGTTAAACTTAATTCTAGTGCCGAAGTCGATTCTAAAGAAACATAGTTTAGTGCTGTGATCGTATTTATTATTTAATGAATTCCGAAAGTACTCTAAAATAAAGCATGGAACTGTGAAATGAAATTTATATCCGATGAAATACGATGTGTATTTATAAAAATGTCTAAAATTCTCTTAAGGCTCCTCGGCTTTTTAATGATTAATGAGGTTAAGACACTCTCGCTACATAATGCTTCAAAATTGCTCATTTTATTTCTCATTAATGTTTGGGAAGATACAAGGATTTTGTGAGTTTACTTTTTGTCTGATATGACGGTTATCCATCCATCTATATTTTAATTAAAACAATAATTTTATTTGATTTCAAGAGATGAAGAAAGAAAAAGAAATACTTTAAGAGACCTCGCGAAATTAAGAAATAATAAGATTATAGATTCCGGTGTACAGGAATAATTTCGTTATTAAACTCCTTCATTTATGCACCACAGTGAGTGGTTGTAAGAACGTTGTTAGTCCTTCCTGTGACTTGCAATAAGTTTCCAATCAAACTGTTAGTTTTTCACTATCATTTATATGATATATTATATAATATCACTCATATTATGGTTTATGATGATTATAATCATCATAAAGGTATAGTACTTAGTAAATGAAATATTAAAGTCCCGCAAATAAAAACTTGCGGTACTTTAATATTGATTAAGTTTAAAATTCCCGAAATACAAAAGGTGGTCTTAAATATTTGAATTACCCATAGGTACTTCAATTAATGTTTCATTCAATTATAAGTAAATATATAACATTTACAAAGTACAGAAGTTGAAACCTACATGTAAAAACGCTCTCACAAGGAAAATGTGGAAGATAAGTTTAAAAGCGGTAAATTTCTTCGTTCCGTGTCGAACGGTCTAGGAAATGTTTGAAGATGACTATTGTCTGTAAGGGCTGTTCACTTCATTTGACGAGGAAATAAGATTATATTGCGAATCGAACCGCAATACGTAACAAAATATTTGCTTGTCTGTGAATGATTTTGCATTTTCAATACATACATAAATAATAATATAGAGCAGCGATAGTCTAGTTGTATTAGATTCAACTCAGGCCAAGCATCCAAAGTTAAAATCCAGGAAAAGTATATCAGAGTTTTTGATGGTTTCTTCCTTCAAAAACAGCTTAAAATCATTAAAACTGTTCCAATTCCCATCCGGTCACTTTTATGGAATTTGACCTAAGCCTTAGCCTCGTTTTGAAATGATACCCGTGTTCAATACTGAGCTGATCATGAGGAAAAAATACAGACTCATAATAACTATGCATTGCTTCCTTCTATATCTAGATATTATTTTTTAAATCGAGAAAAGTATTTGTATCAATCGGAGAATCTACTTGAATGCTTAACTCCTTTGGTGTTTTCAGTTCAATCAATATTCATTGTGAAAAATAACAATTGTGCAGAAAGTTCCATTTCAAGCCACGGAGGAAGTATCAGTGTATTTGCAGAAGCATTTGCTTCTTGAAAACGTTTGTCTTCGCAGAGATTTCACGGAACGTTTCAGATATTGTAGATATATATTTTATTTTTAGCGCCATTTGTTACAGGAAATATGATGCACAAATCTTATAGCTATTGTGTAAACTAAATTGACTATACCTCAAAGGTTAGTTAATATTTATGTTTTTATTTGCTAAACAAGTGTGTAGTATTCAATATATTCATCGTATTTTCTTTTAACAGCACTGTTGAATATGAAATATACATTGACTATTGTGAAGCGCCATCGGCATAATTACAGCTACATATTAAGTTAATGTTCTGGGAATAAAAAATAAAGTAAGAAACAGAGTAAGATATCGTCAACAAACATCATCACAATATCTCACTATTCGTTTGTTTGAAAATGATTAAGTATGATTTAGAAGAGTAGTTGTTTATCTACCGTCTCCCTCGCACACATTGTAATGTACCGTTGCTTCCGAGACTGCTAATAAACAGAAAGTCGGCGATGAATATTGTAAATTCCGGAATTCACTCGTGAAGAGATAACAAGCAGCGAGAGAATGCTGGTGATTTATAGAATTTGTGCAAGTTGCGAATATTTATGGCAATTCAGACGGAGCATCAACAACCGGTGTATTTCTCTTGTTAGTATAATTTTCCAAGTTTTATTTTAATAATATTTATGTATATATG
>DWNY01001426.1:0-12683 GCA_018250635.1 Telegonus apastus
ACTACACCCAATTTCAAATGAAACTATTTCTGAGAGATAAAAAAGGGGTGCTGTTGTAAACAAACATTTTATATTTCTTAAGACAAAAATCATTCATTAAACATTCAACCAGTTCATAAACATTATTCCACGGAATGATACATTATATTACTTTCTTAGACTAATTCATACAAATATCCCAACCCACAGCAGTAAGAATATAATTCCGAAGCCAGAAAATATGGACGCCACCAGAGACAGAGCCAACTCTTTGAAAATGTCCTTAGAAGACGTAACGCTGGTGACTTCGTAGACAAAGAACCACGCAGTAAAGAATATCGCGATGCCGAGTAACAAAAACGTGAGGTGTGGGAAGATCGCCGGGTTGATGGGTGACGCGTAGCGCACCATTGATTCGATCTCCAACTGGAAAATGAAACGTTCATTTAACTTCTGCCTCATTAATAAATGTGATACTTAAAGGAAAATGCTTTAAACTTACGCTCATTGTGATTCTATAAAAATATTCTTGTTGCTTTTGATAAAAAATACCAATTCTTGCCGGCCAATGACAAAACGTCACGACAGCGGATATTGACACGACACGATCTAAGCAAATGTCAAAAACTTTTAAACGTTTTTACTACACTGACTACAACGTAATACTACACATCATTATGCCAATATAAAACTAAATATTTAAATCAAATACAGAATATTAAAAAAATCAACAGCTAAATTAGTTAATTATGAGGAGTTTTTTGGATTAATTTTTTTAAATATTTTATTGGTGTTAAAAGAAGGGATTCATGAGAATGATTCCTTTGTTTACCTATTTTAAAACCACATGACTGATCTGCAAAGCTGTCAGTCACTACTGTCGCTGTCAAAAAATTGACATTATTGTGATAAGTGTCTGCAACTTGCAAAGATAATGCTTTGTTTACAACTAGAGCAAAGCATATTATAAAAACCATGTTGATATCTAACACATTTAAAATGTATGAGTTAACAAGAAGAGATGTCGTTTCAATATTTTAAACCGAATATAACCACCGCTGTTAAGTCTAACATTGCAAACAACATGGATGCAAAACCTCTCCCACCGAAAGAAAAAGTAATGTCGTACGAAGAGAAATCAGTAGGTTCCACACCATTTTATAAGTGTGAGGCTTGTCCCTACATGGCCTTGGCGGAGGATGATATAAAATTCCACTTATTCACCGTTCACCCAGAGCTGGCCAGGAGCAATGGGCTCGCAGACAACATCCAGATAAACTGCCCAGGCTGCACCAGCAATTTTGACGCCGAGGAGACCCTCCGGACGCATCTGCGTAATCACCATAAAATGGGGATTAAGGATGTCCGGAAAATGATCAAAAGTCTGGTTCAAATAGCACTTAAGAATGCCAAATTAAAGAAGGAAGAGCGAAAAGTCGATCCGCCTCCCGACCCTCCGCGACAGGACATAGCCGATGTAAAGATACCACAAGTTATAGAAATAGTGCCAGATATAGTCACCAGAAATAATGGCTCGCTGCCCAAAGGCGTGGCTTACATATCTGTAGACGAATTGAATAAGATGAGTACTCCGAACTTTGAAAAGATTGATCCCAAAGAAGTGATACAGGAGGCGAGCATAAACATTGTGTATACAAACGAAGTGTCTACCCAGTACGTCAATGTATCCGATACAAGCACTTCTACTACTACATGCAACGTTATAGAGATGTCTAGTGTTCCACCGGACCTCATATCCTCCATACCACGAGTGACGGTGGACGACAAGCCGTCCCCAGATAAGGACATGTCACACACCCAACCACAAATATCTGAAACGGGATCCCTAATCACCTATTCACGGAATTACAGCGACAAAGATGTTAAGAATGTGGATTTAGAAAAAAAACTAACAATATCATGTTCAATTGGCAATTGTTATTTTCGTTTTAAAGATGAAAAGAATTTGTTGTATCACAGAAAATGCCACCAGAATGGTAAGCTGCAGTGTCTGGAGTGCGGACAGATCACGCTCGGGGTTGACGCCCTCCACACACACCTTTGGAAGGTGCACGCTATAGATATGGAGCTGCCCACCTGTGAGATATGTGGTTTCAAAACATTCCGGAAATACAGACTACTTAATACTCATATGAAATGCCATGGTATCATTAAGGCTTATACGTGTAAGTATATATTTCACCTGTACATATTTTCATTGTGTCGTTTTCGTTTGTTTTTTCATAGTTTTGTTTCATTGTTTCGTTCTCTGTGTCGTTTTTATGTAGAGCCAGTCCTTTTCTTTCTGTGGTTGTGGTAAAAAGCGACCAGCGGACAAAATCAAGATGATGGGCAGCATCTTCCTATGTAATATCACACTGTACAGTCACCAACTTCTCAATAGCCCCCATTAGGGAGTATTATGTTCAGCTGTGAACCTCATACCGCTGATGGATGAATCGATTGGATTTTCTATGTATAAATAGGTAGTCTGATATGTTTGCACTTCAATAGTTTGATTCATTTCTTGTAACTATTGTAACGTTAACATTGCATATTTAAAAAAAACAAGCATGGCTGTTATGGTATTATTATCACGACATTACAGTCAAACTGATTACTACAATGTTAAAGAGACAGTTGAATTAGGTCATTATAAACATATATAATTATACTCTAAGTTTTAATGCATTTAATTTTGATAAAAGGAAATTTTTCTTCACTAATATTATTTCACATACTTTTGTGAGGCATTCCAAATTAGTCTTCAGGAAAAGCAACTTATTTGTCCGAATTCAGGTAAAATATTCACCATCTTTCCCAGAATTGGTTACAAATGTTCATGGGCAACAGTAGCTACTTACCACCAAATGGACTGCATGTTTATTTCCTTCTGCTGCATTACAAAAAGAAACTTCAATCATTTTAAAAAATAATTGTTACTTAAAGATTGTAATGGGCCACATCATATTTTTATTTTCAGGTTCAGTCTGCTCAAAGTCGTTCAAAAATGCCAATCAGTTGTCCAAACACCGCTTGGTTCACAAAACCAGTGGAGATCTCCGTTGCCATATATGTCAGCTGGAATTCATCAATGAAAGACGGTTGAAGTCTCATATAGCAGCTGTGCACGATAAAGTGAAGCCGTTCAAATGCAGTAACTGTGACTACACCGCGGCTAGGAAATCTCAATTAAAATTACATTTGAGATCACATTCAGGTAAATTTTGTGGTACCTTATATTACCCTATACTTAACAATTTCTATCACACAAAAGGGCAAAATCGCCTCAGATTATGGTTACAATATTGGCTAAATGAGAATTGGTAGACCTTACACATCTTTTTTGAAAACAGGAAAACTTTCCTAAAATTCAATGTTATATTTAAAAACTAAAGCATGCAATTAATAATTGCTAATCTGGTAATATAAATTAATTCAAGAACAAGACCCATTTATTAATTCTACATTAATGAATTGCATTTTGCATAGTTATTGGTGACATTTTTCCTTACATTAACTTTCCATTTTATCTTACAGGTGATAAGCCCTACGCCTGTGACGAATGTAGCTACCGTTCCTCCGACCACAATGCAATGCGGCGCCATAAAAAGTTACATTCAAAACAAAGTCTTTATAAATGTAAATATTGTCCGTACACAGCCATTCAATCCACCATATTCACGTCTCACATGATATCTAAACACCCCACCGTCAACTCTGAGATCCACTGTTGTCCGTACTGCTCTTTCAAATCCGTGAACAAAGATAAATATGTGGTCCATCTAACAACACACACTGATAAGGAAGGTATACCACTGTTAATCGAGATGACGAAGAATGTTAAAGCAAATAAACCGAGTTGGACGATACCCAGCGACACTGCGGAAAAATCGAACGAAGACACGAACATATCCAATGATCAAGCCAGAGAAACTAGTCCCAAAACAGTCAACAACATACCGATCGAAGTGTTCGATTGTGACAGCTTATCGGAAGGCATGACGCGGGATTATCCGAAGACGTTCTGTACAACACCGACAACGAACACGCAACAGCCAGACTTCAACAATCAAGTCCTGGTGACGGACCTAAGTAAGGATGACAACAATTCGGACTGTCTCATATCCGAAAGCTCCAATGACACTATGATCGAGCGGCATCAGTACGCGCCGCAACTCCCTCTTCAAATGAGCTATGACACCACAGAAACTAACTTGCACTTCCTGAACCCATCTGTGTCCATGGAACAGAGTCTGTTACAGAATAACAATGTTAATTCTTTAGCATCCAGCCATACGTCCATGAATGGGAGTATAAGTAACAATATCATGTGCAATTTCCCGATCCGTTTACCCCCAGCCCCACAGATTTCGGTACGAAATAACATTATGCTAAAGGCGGTCGACAAGATATCCCTTCCGATGTCGAAAGTTACCGGACCCATTATAAAACCTACACAAATTTTGCCCGTGCCTTCCTCAATCCACTCTCCAATTAACATATCCAATGAACCAGACGGAGTACCAAGAAAAAAGGCTAAAATATCAGTGAAGAGCAACTTAATATTGAAAGGGCCTGATCAAGTCAATATGTTCCATTCTCAACAAAAAATGGCATTTAAAAGGCTCGAAGATAACGAGAGGTACGGACTCGGAAGCCCCGTTACTTTCAACAACTTGATCACGACACAGTTTATGCAGCTTCAACCGGAACCCACCCTGACAGAATCTCCGAGTAACATTATGCCGTATCCACAAGAAAACATACTCGAAGACCCGGCGACGACGCCCGTTGACAGCGACATGAACAGTAATCCGCAAATATTCTCATTCAACCAACAAATGAACGTGAATACCATGACAATGCTACCACCAACGGAAAAAATTCAAACGAACGACCCCAGCTACATTAAGTTGGAAGCTACGATCAAACAGAACACGCAATCGCCGAGCTTGGAGAGAATGTGTAACGCTAATCTCATGAACAACCAGGCCATCAGCAGGGAATACAAGGCCTCACCTCCTTTAGAAGACATACATAAGAATATGAGCGAAATCAAGAACGAAGTGAAATCAGATTCGTTTTACAACATGGCCTTAAACAATTCGGCCGCAAATCCGCCAATAATAGACCAGTACCTGATAGACAATATCATTCCAGAACAGTACTCGGCGCATTTAGATCTATCCGCAGTTGTATTGCCAGAGGTTTCAGACCAACAAAACGACGTTATAGAGATCGATGATAATTCCGACGACAATAAGCTTTTACCGCGATTCGATATGAACTTTCCCCTGGAATCTCTGTATTTGATGCACAATGACTTTCATTTCTTAGATACTGAACCGTCATCGAATAATATTGGGATCGAAGTGCCTGTGAGCGAGATGAATAGAATGGTAACTGAGGTACCCATACTAAATCAGAAGGATAGTTTGGATCTGGTAACGCAAGATGGTACGAATAGCGAATTTCCTACGTATATCCAAGGTAAGAAGGACCCCATGATGAATACAAGAGCGTCCACGAATAAAATCAATGTAAAAAATATAGAATTAATGAAGAATTAGTTAATGCGAATGTAAATTATTGTAAAAATGTATATAGACATGTTTTACGTGTTCATAAAATGTATTTATATGTCTAATGGTAAAAGACTGTTTATTATATAATTTATTGTTACAACTGAGTCACTTTATTTCTCGAAACTCCCTAAAATGCATCATCGTTTACATCTATATTACTAACATTAAAAACGTATTTACAATTAAAAAACCAATCAGTTTACTTATTTATTAATAACTCGTTATTTTTGCAATAAATTGCTATAAAATCTTTGGTGTCGCTAACTTCTTCACTGGCACGTAAAGTCCATTCTGGTACATTATCGAATGGCTTAGGAACAGTATGAACACCCTTTCCTTCGCCTGGCCCTATTATGATTAACACTTTTCCAGAAAAATGTTCTAAGTAATCCTTAAACGCCGGGCCGTTGTTGAAATAGCAAAATAATAAAGCAGTGTTGTCCGAATTTCTCAGGAGTGTTGTTGTGTCTTTGTCTAACGTAGGCGCTGTGAAACGGAGGGGAATGAAGTGGGGCGGGGCATATTTGCAGCGCCACCAAGCGCCATCAACTTCCACGCCTGACACTGAAAAACCTGAAAAAAATATTCTAGTAAGAGTAGGAAATAAATATGAATAAATACCGATATCACCGAAGTGGTGATTATAATGAGATATTTCTAGCGAATAATTATATACCATAATAAAAGTTAAGATTGGTTATTATATATTCACAAATTATTCAAGTGGCGCCGTCTACCTAATAGCATTTATCCGGCCTCTTGTAAAATACTACTGAAACTTTTTTAAACATTCGGTATAATTATTTCTTGTCTTGAACCGATAGAACAGTTTAATTGGAAATAGGTACTTAATTTGTTGCCAGATAAAATCAGAATATGTTGCGTACTAAAATGTTGTTTGTCGTTAACGTTAATTAACATTCTTTAAAAGTGTTGATCAAGTTTTATTTTTAGTTCATACGATGTAAATGGATTTCCACCATCCAAGGATCTCCATACTCAACACTAAATAAAACAAGCCTTAGATGTTGATAATAAATACGTTATCTGATCTTGTATGGTAAGGAGATATACTTATGCGAGGTACGTTCGACCTTAGTAAGAGTCTCAGCTGGAAGTAAGTCTAATCTGGGGATGATCACAGGTATCCATTGTCTTCAATGGCCATTTACTACTGTCAGGTGGAATGCATGCTTGTTACCTACTTCTTTAATCAAAACACCCTCAAACAAATCTCATTCCTTTAAACCAGAACTATGTATATAATATAGCTATTGTAGTCGATTTACAGATATTTGTAATTTTACACTTTTTAAAGTAAATATTTGACCTACCTGTAGCTTCTGTGATGATCCACTCCAGAAGTCCACTGCCGCAACCAATGCTCAGTATTCTATCACAACCCAACTCCGCCAGACACTGGTGTAGGAAAACGAAGTTCTTCTCGGTGGGAAATACCCACAATAGCTTATTCCTCTCGGGATAATCACGGTATGTGTTCACGATGGCTCGCCAGTTCTTCTCCTTATACAAACTTGACACGGAATTCACGAAATTGTCCTCCATAATTTATACTTTGTTCGATATAATACAAACCGAAACACTTCAATCGCGCTACACCACTTGAATAGTTCTAAATAAATCTTAGTAATACAACCACAAGACTTGATGTAGATCAATGGTGAGTTCTTTGAAAATACTTTATTTTTCACTATTGCTTATTCCAGCAAAACAAGCTAGCAGCAAAGTTGCAAATTTGACTTCTTGTCGAGTCAAAAGTTTAAATAAAATGTTTATGTAACGGATTGTATTTATAATAAAAAATATTTTAAAATACAAATCGCGAGGGCTGGTGAAATGCGGATGGGTATTGGCGCTGGCATTGACAGTGCCGCGTGCCAGCACCGGCACCCTTACGTAAATCTTTCGGTTGATTGATTCTATTCGTTCAAATACAGAGTCGGACTTTAAATTATAAAATAAAATGACAATATATTTGCCCAACCGATGATTTTTTAATCACGAAGGGATTCTAATAGTCTTTTATTAACTTTGATTTAATAAAAAAACTTTGAAAATTTCCTAAAAATCGGTGGTTATTCGTTGAGATTTTCACAATGTTTGTCACGATTTTATGTTATGAAATCTCAGCAAGTAATTTTATTTTATTATTGCTGTTAAATATTGTACAATCCGTCCCTGTAACATTTTCCCATTCAGGCATTAGAAAAATTGGCGAGCTCCCAAACATATTGTTCAGAGTATCGCAGTTGGAAGAAATACGTCCAGACACCTGTCTGCGTCCACCTTCGCTATGATATAGTACAACCACATAAAATTTACGAAGCCATAAATTTTCTTTATGTTTTAGACACCTTATTTGAAAGTGTCTAAGTAAAATTTTAAATTTTGAGATTATTTATGTTCATTGAACAAACTCCAGTAGAAGTTTTAATACAAAAAAATGTAAAACCATACATAATATCACTGCTATAGAAACTATAATACAATAAAATAAATCAATAATAGTAGGTACTCGTACATGTAAAAAGTTTCAAAAGTTTTAAATCAGGAAGACGATAAATAAAAAACATTATTTTGAAATTTCATTTTAATAGTATCAAAGTATTGCATACGGTTTATAAACAATTTCTATAGTCATAGGTAAAAATTAGTAAAATACACAAACCAATAACAAATACAATATAAGTTCCGAAAAGTTTGAAATGATGACAATATAAAACACAAAATACATTCATTTTCTACATTTTCTCGCAACACGACGTGATACTCATTAATTTGTCATTTTCATAAATTTATTTCGTGAGCACAAACGAAAATCTTAAACATCATTTTTTTATTCATAGACCAAGAAACTATAGGACTTAAAATTTTGAAGTTATCATTTTCATTACCCGTTACATATTAAAAGTACTAATCTGGTTACAACGAATAAAAAATGCAAAACGGCGTATGAAATATCAAATGTTTAAGAGGCATTTATAAAACTTATGAAGCAATATAGGTTTCTGAGGGATATTGCAAAATTTAATACCTACTTATCTTATTAAGAAAATCTCCAATACAAAAGTTCAAACATACAAAATTCATACTCTCCTTAGTAATTACTTAACAGTAACAATCCTATAATGACTTGTGATTGTGACTATCCTACGGTCGTAGGACGGCACTTAATAATTGGAAGAGACGGGATAATTAGCTGTGGCTCCGATATTTATGTAAAAGAAATATCAAATCGTTATAAAATTGTAAAATTTTCCTGATATCAAACATTTCGACATTATTACAGCTTTCACGTCTACAATTTTGAATATATTCATGTAATGATTACGGTTTTGCGACTTCTTAAAAATTAAATTATTCTTGAGATCAATGTACAAGAGATCACGATCTTCAGTCCACGTTTACAACTACTAAAAGTTTCCAAATGTTAATGACGCATCGAAATGCAATAAATATAGAAGCGAAACGTAACAATAATTATGATTTTATACCATACAACTACGACACGATCCACGAGAAATCCATTCAATACTTAGAGACGTTCATATTTTCTTTCCTCTTTTTTTAATTACTTAGAATAAATATATTAGAATCGTTGGTAAAACTGAATTGAATTGAATTTAAGACTATTATTTTTAAATAAAAGTCAATTTTATATCACTTAGTAAAAATTTAGTGGTTACTTTTTTAAAATATTTATTTATTAACCACGATCCACTTCCATAAATATTCATTTCGATGTAATCCGCTACACAATCGTATCAAATAGATTATCATTTTTGGCTACGTAAGCTAATTGCATATAAAATTGTGCTCGGTGACAAAAAAACATTTAGTTTCACTTACGACCCTTTTGAAGCAAAAAAGACACATTTTTCACGTTTTTAAATATATAAAAAATCGCATTTACATAATTATGTTTGGGCTGAAATATTCTCGTTATTAATTTACACCATTGTATGAAAAGGCACTGTTTGTTGTAAGTATCTAAAACGAAATCGCGATTCTACAATGACGCAAATGCAAATACCACGCACTTGAGAGAAATGCATTTGAATCGGGCAGTCAGTCGTCTTGCCTTCCATTTCCAATCTCACGATTAGTTTAGATAGATTAGATTATATGTAACAGAATCATAGTTGCACAAGAGTCAGTGTTGCGTAAAACAGTTGACACTTTTAAGTGTTTTATTTTTACAACGGTTTTTGTACTTACGTCATAAGTGTTTTTCTAAATATATCTTTTTGCGATATTAGAATGCGAATATTCTTGAATACGATATCAAGAGGGTAGTAAATGATTTTACGTTTCGTCAAAAACAGTAATTTCGAATAGTAAACAAGATACGTTTAGTATTGCTAATTTTCTCCACGGGTTATAAAAAATTCATAAAGGCTTTTAATTGCAGTCTTACGAACATTGCCAATGCATGGTAACAATAATTGGTACAAACATCAGCCGACTACACACGTAAGTGCATATCTGTTACCAGTTCACATGTAGGTACGCATTGTTTTTTAAGGTGGTGGAACTAGTTATTTGATTATGGCACCAACGCCACACATATTTCTTGTTGAAAACAGTAGCGCCAAGCGTTACTGTGTTTTCATTTCAAGGGAAAGTTAAGAGTAAGGGCGCTTACTTATCCAAGGCTTCCAACTTAGTCCTCAGATATAGCAACGAGTGGAGCCAATCTTCAGTAGGACTTAAATTCTTCTTAAGTTGATTACAGACGTAGGCGGCAATGGTCAATAAAAACCGTAATATGTAGCTTTCCATTTTATGTTACAGAAGAAATGGCAATGTGGCGACTTCCGGCAACTCATCAAGAGATGGCGCCACTAGTATTCTGAATCACGCTATCGAAGCATTCTCAATACCTTGCATATATACAAGCTCCGAACTAAGACTGTCGGAGCACGGCCGCTCTCTAGGCATGATCACCTAGCCTGGCGGGAGATCTCCCTTTGCCATAGGCAACGACCATGCCGTCTACCTCGTGGTAAAACTGGCCCTAGCCGCTCATAAACGACGGTAACCATATTCATCATGATATGAATAATAAAGAGTAGGAAAAAGAATAGGAATCAACTCAAGTAGATCACAGATACATTCATTCTCCTGAGAGTTAAAATGCAACAACTCAAAAATAGAATGTGCATTACCCACCCAACAAAATACGGCAGTTCTACACTACAGTTCTGTGTTCTACTAAGGCAAAAAATAGGCAAGGCGGTGATGACATAACAAGTAAACGTTTTACCACTTTTAATGAGACCTTATATTTTATTTTATTTTAATAGTTTCACTATATCCTAGCGATTGTAATTGTATATTAACTATTTTTTGTTTAAAAGAAATTTTATGAACACTTAACAGATTTGCAGTTACGCGTGTATTCTTGAAACGGACCAGAATTGTCATTCATTGTAGCGATATTATTGCCACAACGCTTTGCTTATGCAAGATTTACTTACAACTATTTATATATAGTTTAAGTTTAGGGTTTATTTTATTTATTATCCATTTAATATCGTTGTTATGTTATTGTTTTAGAGACGGTACATAAGTACAAAAAAAACGAAAAACTGTCGCACTAAACTTTGTACCGACACAAAAGTACATTTTTTTTTTAAAAGTACAACGGATTCAGAAACATTGTTACGTCATCAAAAAAGGACGCTTAAAAATATATTTTTGAATTTTGACTTTAAATATTTATACAGTATACCAAAAATTTACATAAAACAATCACATTTTTTGTTTCTTTCATGAGATCAATCAATAATTTCAATATGGTCCTTCGAGCCGGATAAATAAAAAAAAGTCGGCCAATTGGCAAATTACATAAAAACGTTTCTAAATCTCTTCTCATATTGATCATAGCTATATTGAAATAAAGAGAACTCATGGCTAAGTTCATAACATACATAGAGCGTCTTTGACGCGACTTAAACCTAATGTTAGTATATTTACTGACTGATTACAATTCATTCCAAGTATTAAAACTCCGCATACACATTATAATTAAAACAATTAATTATAAAGCCTTTTACGCACCATCCATTTTTCTCTACCCGGAGCGACAACGGATGGTGCGTGAAGGTGTTAATATTCTATATACTTTCTTAATATTTATATCAAACTCGCCCCCCGCTCTCACCGAACCACCCTAAGCTCGACATTGAGCAAAACAATACAGTTATAGCAAAGGACTATCTTATCAAATATTTTCAGTATATGTCACAGTCTTTTTCAATTGATACAGGTATGTGCCGGATTGTTTATCAATTATTAGTGAGGCTTTTCGTAAGAGGATCATTTTGACAATGCTATAATAAATAACACAGGTAAATGCTTCACATATATAGAAATAAATACATTTCTAGTGTCTGTTTAGACGTTGCGTCTAAATATTATTTTTGTCCGTCTATCGGTGTGTTTGGGTTTCGTTACTATTATGTAAAATTTTAAATCAAATATGCATTCAAGACTTTTCAACTAAAATCGTAGCTTTGTGTATTCGACCCTATTTCTTACCCGTTGCCTGTTCAACCCCTCTCCTCACCCCTGAAGTAACTGTGTACCACACCGCACTTCATTATTCTCTATAGCGTAACCTGTTGTAACATGTCTGTGCTATAGAGAATTGTATTTTTCGTCCCTATAAAAGAAGTACATAGCAGGCCAAGACAAAGAGATAGGTCTATTTTTTGTTACTGATCTTCTTTGACTTTTTTCGCAGCTTTTTAAAAGCTTTTGTGTTATCAATAAAATACTTCAAATATACATTCATATACAAATGATTATGGACGAATTTAAACCATTGAGCGTAACTAGTTTTTTTCATAAATACAGTGTCATGTAAATTATAACTATAGATGTAAACAAATGCTTATACAATGTCTGTGCGTAGATTTATGTCACTATAATAGTCTCTCATCCCTTAATCATTTCATATAGGTAATTAAATTATAATGAAGTTCGATTCTGACTTATGTTTATACCCCTTACAATTGACTTAACGTAAAAATTTTCAATGCATAAAGAAATAAGTATGTAATGATTTTATGAAAAACTGATATGAAAGGT
>DWNY01001427.1:0-12682 GCA_018250635.1 Telegonus apastus
CTCACTTTAACTCCGCACCTTAAGGTTGTCTGGAAGAAATCGCTGTTTAGCGATAAGACCGCCTTTTGTATTGTTTCTAATTGTAATTTCGTTTGTCCTATTTCTATTTTGGGTACAATAAAGTATATTATTATTGTTATTAATATTACTGCTATAGGTATTTACTGCTATAGGTATAATACCGTTATGGTTCATATGCAATATAGAATAATCTCTAAGATTCTTCATTTAAAATATATAAATTTTAACATCGATTTATAAAATAGTCGAAAGAGTCCTCTCCCTTCATCAAGCAAAAATATATGTGCACAATTTTCATGAGATCCGTTAAACGCTAAATTCTAAGACAAAATCTCTACCAACATTCATTTTAAGTCTTAATTGACTTAATTATGAAATTGTTTCATCTCGTTAAATAATATTATCATATCTATTACGTGCATGTACATAATAAATGTAACGTGACAACGAGGAACCCAATAAAATACGTCATAACAGTACATATGCACATAATAAATAATACCTACATAGAAGTAACTCTATATGCACAACTACGAGGTCTGTGGTTGAAATGTGTCACCGTATGAAATTATCGTTCTTGTATATGTACGTATATAGCTCTCATGTTATAGGCATCGTCTTAGATTTACTGATGTGATTTTAGTCTTCCTGTACTGTGGTTTAAAGTTCAAATCCTTGATGTACCTAGTATTTTATGTATGTTCTTTATCAAAATTAAGTATATATGTATTTTAAATGTTTTCCACATTAAGAAATCTACATGCGTAAGACTTCTACAAAAAAGTTTTTCAAATATATCCATCATCCTCCTAAATAACTCTAATAATGTTCGATAATCACGAATCAATGAGTGGGGACTGCCCCACTCGGCATTTCGTCCCCTGTACAATGTATCCGGGTTTGATCCCCGGCCAGGCAGAAATCTACATGACGAATTTATATTAATGTGCTGCATCTAGCTATTTGTGTACATGTCTAGAATGCGTCTATGTCACGCAGAATAATTTATATAGAAAGCCTTATTAATTTAATGTTCTTGGTTTACAGATTTCGGTTTGGCCAAAGAATATATAGACTTAGAGACAAACAAACATATACCATATCGGGAGCACAAGTCACTCACCGGAACTGCGAGATACATGTCAATAAATACACATTTAGGAAAAGGTGAGTATCGTTATAACTACTTACGGCAAAATACACTTTGAATACCATCGAATAAAGTTTTAATTAAGCAGTGATAGCCGAGTGGTTGAAACTCGGCCTCTCAATCGGGGGGTCCGAGTTTCAAATCCCAGGCACGCACCACTGACTTTTCAAAGTTATATGCGTATTAGAAATTAAATATCACTTGCTTTAACGGTAAGGGAATCATCGTGAAAAAACAAGCACAATTGAGAGTTCTTGAAAAGAAAATGAAAGTTCTCAAAGGTGTGTCTCAGCGCGGTGGACTATGGCCTACAAGCCCTCTCACTCTGAGAGAAGACCCGTGCCCAGCTGTGAGACAATAATGGATTGACGACGACAAAGTCCTTTTAAAATAATTAAATTCAATATATACATCTAAAATGCTAATTCAATTAAATTAACTATAGTTCTAATAGGGGTTTCCCTATTAGAACTATAGTTAATTAAAGACCTAAGTAAGTAGGAGTTTTCCTACTTACTTAGGTCTTTCTTAAAATTAAATCAACATCAGTCATTTAAATCAATTACGGAGTCGAATTTAAAATTTTGAATTACAGAAACGTTTCATTCATGAAATGCTTCACAGTAGTTTAAACACTACATTCCGTTTGTATATTATTTATTTACTTCAGTAACAAATGTCGCTTTTGTAAAGTAGCGATTTGATTTTAAATCTATTTAGATATTTGCACATAATGGTCTTATTTGATAATTTACATCATCTTATTCTACCTTTAAGGCATGCAACTCTTATAATAGGTAGCTAAAAAAAATGTCACTTTGTTAAATGTCCCCAATTATAATATATTTAATTTAACGTGAATCGTAATTCAATAATAATCCAAATAATAGAATGACAATAACTTTAATATTTTCTTGTTGTTATGTTTCAGAACAATCAAGACGCGACGACCTAGAAGCCCTCGGGCATATGTTTATGTATTTTTTACGCGGTTCCTTACCCTGGCAGGGTTTAAAAGCTGATACACTCAAAGAAAGATACCAAAAAATCGGCGACACCAAACGAGCTACGCCAATTGAGGTAATAATTTATATTTATTTTAATTATGTGCATACTTCTCAAGAAGGGATAACATGCTTTTAAAACTTACGAGGAAAGTTGCGTATGTCTACATATTTATAGGTAAATCAGCTCGGAGACGTCTTTGCATTTGTAGTAGTCAGCAGATAAATAAACAAAGAATATTTATTTTTTTAATTTAATAGGCAGGTACCTGATATTACATAAACATATTTTTTATTATACATTCTTATTCATTCTGATATTATATCTAAACCCTATCTACTTTTTAACTAAGAATTTTAATATCAAATAAAACCAATCAGCCAACAAAAAATAACAGAAAACACTTAAAAATGAAGTGAAATCAAATAACTAATATTAGTAAGAAAACAAGTCTGTTAATAATGACACCCAAATTATCATGACATGACATTGCTTTGATGCAACTAACACAAGAACACCACAACAAACTAGTTTATTGGGGTTCTACTCATTGTATGTATTACACTAGCACAAATGCAAAAACGTCTCCAAAATGATTTGACTATATGTATTACGTATTTACGTACGTACGTGTTGCTTTAAATTGTTACCAATACCGTCTAGTGTAAAAATTAAATGATGACATGGGGCGTTATAGGATATGATTTTTTAATCTTAGACAAATAGTAGACTGGTATGCGGTCCAATCAACCCTTAGATGTATGTAATCTTAGTAACCATTCACGCGATGGAGCATTCAGTATGAAAGTCTAATATACAGAGGGTTCAGGGTTCAATCCCCGCCCAGAAAGACATCTGAGGAGTTTAAAAATATTATCTGGATGTTTATGTACTCTTCTCTCTATGTGCGCTCTATCTACCACACAGGAAATCCTTATATAAATACGATAAATTTTAAAAATGTCAGCTTAAAATATGATTTTCTTACCTAAAGTCACAGATGCGTTGATATTTCTAAAGACTACATTGGAATGCCATATTTGAGTATGTATGCACTATCAAATAAGAACATATCAGCGCTACATTATTCCCATAAGCCAAAAATAATTACCGCAGTGGTAATACCACAGTCAAACCACGAAAACCTCCATTATCAGATTATCATGCAAACTACTAATTTTTCCGTTTATAAGATAAGTAACTACTATGAGTATTGAATACTGAAGGTATCTAATCGTAGTATAATTCGATAAATAATACTGTGTGATATATTGAAGTGCCTCAGATAATATACTGCCTTGAAAGAAAGACCACATGACAGTTAAGTTGTAGACGAAGCACTCTGGACTTGTTAACTTAACATTACTCGTATTTGCTTAACAATAAACTACAATACCTATAAAATATACATCCATGTTCTATGCAATATAATTTATAGTCTAAACAGTTCTACATATTGCTTTGATACAACTCGTGTGATGTCTGACAACGTGACTCTTAGGTTTTTTATAGGCAAGTGTTTGGTTTTTATAAGATTGAATATGGACATCCGTATTCAACCCCAGATAAGATTAACCTCAAGCAAGATTTACTTGGGGATATGTCAAAGATGTGTTGTAGTCCTAAGGTCTAAGATGGAACGTCTCATATAAGTATCTTTCATTAATCACGACCTTCATACAAGGCAGTACTTGACATTGCCATTACAGGGTGAAAATAAGTATGGTGGTGTGACTCTCGAGTTTTTTATTAAACTAAATTGATTGACAAGTTTGTTTTATTTACACTTTGTTTCTAATTCATTGCGGATATAGTATTGTATGATACATCGATTTAATTAGGGCATCTTAGGAATGGTACAATGACCCAAATATTCCTGGGAAGTCAATGTATGTGCCTCTCGAGTGTTATATTTTATACCCAAATTATAATTAATTAATTATCCTCTCTTGTGTCCTGTTTGTGAATGGTGTAGTAAGGGAGACGTGCTTATTCGAGGCGTTTCAGCTTAGTCCTCAGGGGGTAGCAACGCATCAGTGGCCCACCTCGGTTAGGACTGTCTTATCTCGGGTTGATTACATTAGTACATGGGCGGCAGGGTCCACTTGCCATCAGGCGGGCTGCACGCTCGTTCGCCACTCCCCCGACATGGCAGTACCAAGCGAGCGTGCAGCCCTCGCAGGAAGCCTGGTACCGATAACGGACGTTCGTGCGCCGCAGGTGCTCTGCGA
Organism: Telegonus apastus; assembly: GCA_018250635.1. Classification (NCBI taxonomy): domain Eukaryota; kingdom Metazoa; phylum Arthropoda; class Insecta; order Lepidoptera; family Hesperiidae; genus Telegonus; species Telegonus apastus. The sequence goes on from DWNY01001427.1 coordinate 4,408, forward strand.
GGGCCACCCGGAGGAGCTGGCCACGTACCTGCGCTACGTGCGCCGGCTGGACTTCTTCGAGACGCCGGACTACGACCAGCTGCGCCGCATGTTCCGCGACCTGTTCGAGCGGCGCGGGTACGTCGACGACGGCGAGTTCGACTGGACCGGCAAGACGATGGTAAACAACGCCGGCGCCTAGCGCCATGTTGTGCGCAGCGCCCCGATAGAGGGTTAAACATGTTGTAGGTAGCACCCCAATTGTATCTTAGAGAGCTAAACATGTTAGTACGTAGCGCCCCGACTGTGTCTTAGAGAGCTAAAACATGTTATAGGTAGCGTCCCAATTGTCTTAGAGAGCTAAAATGTGTTATAGGTAGCACCCGAACTGTGTCTTAGAGACCTAAAATATGTTACAGGTAGCGCCCCAACTGTGTCTTAGAGACCTAAAATGTGTTATAGGTAGCGCCCTGACTGTGTCTCAGAAAGCTAAAAGATTGTATGGGTAGCGCCCCGTCTGTGTCTTAGAGTACTAAAATATATTTTACGTAGCGCCCCGACTATGTTTTAGAGAGCAAAAACATGTCGTAGGTAGCATCCTGACTGTGTCTTAAAGAGCTAGAAGATGGTATAGGTAGCACCCCAACTGTGTCTTACAGAGCTGAAATATGTTATAGGTAGCGCCCTAACTGTGTGTTAGATAGCTAAAATATGTTTTAATTAGCGCCCCAACTGTTTCTTAGAGAGGTAAACATGTTGTAGGTAGCGTCCCAATTGTGTCTTAAAAAGATAAAACAAGTTTTAGATAGCGCCCCAACTACTGTAGATTAAAGACCCAACAGTAATAGCACTATCTGCTACACAAATGTTGCTACACAAAAATGCTACACAAGTGTCATTTAGAGAACTAATAGTAATAAATTTATATGCTTTCACAAATGTTATGAATAGTGCTCCAACTACTTAAAATTAGGAAGCTAATAAAATACGAATAATACTATCTGTTAGATCAATTATGTTATATCTGCATAACATTGTCCCTTAAATGTTTGTTGATAAATTGCTTGCTTAGACGTTATATTGCTTGCTCAAAATATTGTGTGTCTAGACGGCTCCGCAACGACTGTTTGGATATGCACAGCTAAAACATGACTACTACAATCCCCTATAGCGAAGCTTTATAATAACTCTGAAGCTTAGTAGCCCGCTTGCAAAGTATCTATAGATAGCGCCCCAATAACAACTGTGTCGCTTTGACGACGCTTGCACCCGCAAAGAAGATGCAATGTTATAGTGTGTTACAGGCAGATAAAAGAGTAATCACGCTAACCATAACGTTCGTTTTAAATGTCGTATGTCTAGATAGAGCCGCAACATATAGCTTTTATCTTTAATCCATGAAGTTTAAAAAAAAAGATATTATACGTAATATGTATAATATCTTTTTTATCTTTTATACTACATGTTAAACGTATAGTTACAATTCATTTTCGACAAATCGACGAAGATCGCCGATGTTGTTAAATAAGGTCTTTAACTTATTAACGTAATTATGCCGGTAATATGATGCGAAATTCAATTATTTATTCAGTCTCGCATTTGTCTTGGCGGTGCGGCATAGTCCTATTAAAACTACTCACTGCTCACAAGAATTAGAGAGATTATAAATGACTTAAATTGCAACAGAAAAAGCTAAAAATATTTTAAATGCAGCCTTATTCCGAGAATCCATAAAGTATGTGTGTATGCGAGAAATTAAAATATTGTTATAACTGTTTGTACGAGCTATCATGCTACTATATTATCTTTGAGCTGCTTAACGAATATCACCTCCCCAGCATGTCTGTAGGTATGTGTAATTTACATAGAGTTATCATAGTGGAGGCCAGTCTAAAATGTGTCCATGTAAACGAAAGGGAGGCCAAATGAGAGTGCCTACCTGCCTCTCTTTTTCGCATCTGTGATTAGACAAGGACATAGGTGTGTCTCATCCTCCCTCTTATTATTTGTTGGACACTCGTACTCACAGGTCTACCTTTGACTCCCCTACTCTAATATAATAGTAATTTCTGTAAAATCGTCGATCAAATCCATCTAAATGTGACATATTATGTCTCAAAAGCTCTAGTCTAATCCTGAGAATATTTGTTTATTATTTATTGTTTATTATAACTTGAATTATAGAAACCGCTACATAAATTTGTTAAGTATTTTTCCTTAAGGTTGAACCTTTGTGAAATTTATAAATTGCAACCCCTGTAACAACCCTGCTATATATATAAAAGCTGCTATGTAATAGGGCTGTTTCATTAATTATTGACGCCTTACCATGTTAAAAATGTATTCTAGGACATTTTATAGGAATGTGTTCATAAGTCAACAATATAACCCTATCATACTAACTTTCATATACATACATTTTGATAAAATACAAAACGAAAACATCATTATGAATAACGTATTATACATACGTATGTTTACGCAGATTTTTTGTTTTGTATTTAAAAAAACTGTTTTGTTTTATGCTTTTTACTATGTGAATTGAATTTTCATATAAGACAAGTCACCATTCAAATAATCCACCGCCAATATGCAAATATTAATATATAACTTGTAATATGTTCGAACTCCAATTAACACTTTTACTTTGAAAAATAACAAAGATGTAAAAAATCTAAGCTACTATGCACCTTGCACAATTATGCACAGAAGTATTTTTCAGGACAATTTGAAGTAAACATTTTCCTAACATAAATTGTTTATTTTTCAAAGAATTCATCATTGCTCACGTGTTTCAGGTTTGTATAACCTTTGGTTTGAAATGATATTTATGAATAGAACACATGAGAATGTTAGTTATTCTCAACATAATCGCTTCAAAGATTTAAATATAATTTTATTTCGTAATTTGTTTTTCTTGTCTTTGAACGAAAGTCGTTATTTTTTAATGAATTATTTCTATCTCGTCCTAGTTGTATTGTAGAGGTTACGCTATTTATTATTTTTGTTAACTAATAAAATAAAAATAAACGTAACGTCTTTGTGTTTTCGTGTAGTTTGTCTATTTTCTATATAATATAAAAACGTAGGGATACTACATTTCGTATTAATCATCGCAGACCCTAAAGTACTCAAGCTAGATACATACCTTTTTACAACAGGTTCATTTCATAACGTAGACATTTCTAACAAAGACGTTTTATTTTTGTATTATTTTGTAGTATTGTCTGCATAAATAAGTAAAGCCAGTAAATTATGATAATTATTATCACAAACTAATGAATTCGAGGTGTCTTAGGCACCTACATGTTAATGTAGACCCAGAGCCACATTAGGCATGTCACCATACCGGTATGACACGCAATTTGTACCGGGTTCGATCCCCGGCCAGACAGATATCTGAATGATGAATTTAAATTTCTGTTCTGAATCTGGGTGTATGTATGTGCATAGCACCCACGACACAGGAGAAAATTCTACTGTGAGACTATGAGTGTAGAAAGTGTTTATTTACTATAAACTAATATTTTTCACTTATCAAAGGGCAGACTAGAGGATTCACAACATGTACTTATAATTTGCTTAATTGTTTTTGTTTGCTTACTAAACGCATGCCTACGATGTTGCATGCCCGCTTACCGCTTTGTACCGCATGGACAGCCGGCAAATATGAAAGCCATGCGAGTATTGCGAAACGCCCCGCCCTCTGACGTTGTTAAAAATAAATCGGATAAGGTTAGTTTTACACTATAATCTTAAACTGCATTTTATGTAATTTGTCGCACGTTTTAAACTAAATATGTTATATTTTAGTGTGCGATTGATTCCATAATGTAAAGTGCTTTCACTCCTATATTTATAGTCGATTATGTTTTTTCATAATTAAATATATATTAGTCATTTTTGTTGTGAAACTAAATGTTAAAACCTTTTCTCGACTATATTTTGCGGAGAGATGAAATGAAATGTTATAGTTTAGAATAGAGCTAGAGTCATTCAGTAGTGCATTAATTACTTTGGAATTTCTAACGAAGATATTATTTTTTTCTGATCATTTATTAATATATCAACATATACTCCGTATCGTTTATATAGTTATTAGTTAAATTTACATATGATAAGTCTTATATTATCGCAGTATTCATACAATATTATATGTAACGGGGATTTACGATACGCAGTTTTCTGTCTGCAATTAAAAAATAAAACTGCTTAAGTTTTGTAGTTTACTACTCTTTTAGTTAAATATGTATGTATGATGACAGATGTATACATCACTGAGATACCACATTTTTTAATTGATCCTTGAGGACTAAAACAGCTCACATAACTATATTTTATTATAAATCTCTAAACGAGAACACGACAGTGCTACTCTACTGATTCAGAAATACATTTAATATTGCTTCACCTTATTGCAAAGCTCCATTAGCTATTCTGTCATCTTCAATTATGTTAATAGTACATTTGGGGTCATCCATGTAAATATAATAATTAATAACGTATGAATAACATGAATGATTGTCATTTTGCAGTCTACCCCAGTGGGCTCCATCCAGACTGGTCACGAGACGATCTTGTCTCCTAATCGCGATCGTCATCAGCCGTTCCATAAGGTTTGTGAAATTCTTTCTATATCTTATTCATACAAAAGTCGTATCACCATTTATTAATGGTTAGTTTCTCCACAATAACTCACAAAACATGAGGATTTATAGGGTTTTTAGAAGCTCCTCATGAGGCACGAAAATAGAAAGCTGTGGTATCAAAAAATAAATTTAAATAAACTGTAAATATCAATCTTACCTCCTACAGAATTAAAATATAAAATATAATACTTCCGAATGAAAATTAAACATCATAATATTGATGATTATAATTTAGAACTGTAATAGAAGAAAACGGCATTTTTTAAATTATCACAAGAGGTAACAGTAGGTTTAATATATATTTTTTTACTTTTTCACAGTATACTGTGTTTAGTTTCGTGAAAATATAACTCTCCACTTCCACTCGAATGTCGTTTATGTTAAATGTATACTCGCGGAGACGTCTTTTTTAAGTTGCAATTTTGTTGAAAATACTGTATATTTAAGTAGAAAACTTTGAAATTTTAATCTTATGATCTGGAAGCACTCATGCAGATACGGGCCATATATGTTAAAATATTACATAGAAAAATATGTTTCATTTCTGCCACGGCACGTTCTATTTTAGTAGAAGTAAACGCAACCTAAGCCATACCTCACGCGTTCTGCTAAAGAACCTCAACTGCGACGTTGAATAATTACGTTGATTTATCGCCAATGCTAGAATCATCATTCCGAATCTAGTTTGCCAACTGTATGATGCATTAGAGCATTACCAAAGTGTGAGTATACTTGATATAAGACAAGTTTCACCTGTTTCATGTTCTGATGTTCTGAAACTATTGTTCAAGAAACTCACTTATCTAGCAATAGTTAACGGCATTAAAAGCATTAACAAAAGTTTATATTTTTGCCTAAATTTATCTCTCTTATACTCGATTTATATGATTACTTATCTCTTTGTTTCTTGTGCCTCTATAACTGTTATACATACTGTTTTACGTTTAATAATAATTTATAATAGTATTCCTTGACAATAAGAGAGAGAAACTCAAAATACTTTTTTGTGATCGCAGGATAATGTATTTGATTATATGATTGGTTTGGGTGAGGACGATGAAGAGGCGCTCATCATCGAGGTTTGACCCTACCTCTGTTCTACCTTTGTTCTGTATACGTTTGACTCAGTGTTGCCAACTCCCTTCCTATTTTTCCTAATAAAAATGCCAATTTCAAAACCTACACTTGACTGGTAAAAAATGGCAGTTGGTATTCCATCATTTTTCATCCACGTTTGCATCATTACTCATTTAATAATAAAGTATGAGTAAATTCCTAAAATAAAAACCCTAAACTGTGAAATGTCATCAAAATGTACTTCTCCCGAAAACGACTTAAAATCCTCGTTTGTTTTTTGTTCACGCCTACATTTCGTACGAAATCCTTAAGTTGGCTGCACTGATTTGACTGTGTTTTTGTTCACTAGTTCGCTAATCCTTGCCATATGCGAAACAAATGTCCACCCATATTGTTGTTGCCAGTACCCGTTTGTTTGTTGTGTTCATATTGATAGTGTTGCTATTTGCAATTTAATGTTTTTCCCAATTTGATTTGTAATTGATAATATTCCATTTCCAATGTATTTTCCAATGTATCTTTTTTTCTGTTTTAATTTTTCCATTTTGAATCACATCCTATCCTTTTGTTGTAATACGATTTTGATTGTTAATTTATCTATTGTGTAACTTCAGTTTGAATAATAAGATTCAAATTCGAATGCTTCGGCTTAGGTTTGGTGTTGTCATCGCTAGTTTAACCCTTTTGTGTGGAGTTTCGCCGCTACCACCCTTGACCACTATTTTGGTGTTTGCTTGAGTGTACAGTGCATTATACACATGGACTTACAAGTTTCAAAATTAATACTTTCATGATTTTGCTGCACATACATTGATTACGATTGAGATATATCATATCTGAGTTTGTTAGAATGGATCCGAGTCTATTAAATGTGTGAAATCTTTAAAATACTTTTACTTAATACTTGAAAAAGTAGGTACGGGGATGGTTATTACAATATTTAACTGCGTTGAGGTCATTAAAATTTATTCATAAATTTTACTTTACTGCCTGTTGAATAAATTATAGAACCTATATTATTGGAGAAAATATCTCTCTTCACTTCTTTTTAACTTTCTTTTCTCTTTTAATCTGTCAATCTTTTGTCTTTCGTCCGTCAATCTCCACCTAAATTTCTGTTTCCTCTGTCTCTTGTATTTCCCTCTCTTTTCCGTTCCCTTCCTCTTTCCCCTCTTTCATATATATCCTATTACAAATGACGAATACTTAACCGTATTGCAGAAATGCATTTTATTGACGCCTCGTAAAAATTATACCTCAAATTTAACACAAACTCAATAAATACTATATTTTTCTTCGGGCGATTTTCTTGTCACGCCTGTTCACGTCTATGAGGGTGCGTGTCTCATACGCATGCGTTAATCAAAACGTTTCGACAAACAAACAAAAGTCTTCGCATCTCAAGTGCGGGCTTTCATAACAGGAAATAATCGATATCTAAGAGATGATTTGTTGCGAATGACACGCATGCGGGCACAAACCCGCGTGATAGAAAATGCTCTTATTTTTTATTGATTGATTACAAATACGACATAACATTTCCAGGGCGCAGTAAAGGATTCAGGCACGGGAGGTACAGCCAATACTGGTGGCAACTGGCCTCACAGCGGGAAGGCCACGCCACTCACTACTGGCCATCTCACGCCTGCCGATAGACATGGATCTGTACAGGTTTGTTGATCACTATAGAGAAACACTTTGTGGTTCGAATCCGGCAGCACCACTGCCACACCTATTTCTGCCTTATAACAGTAGTGTTAAGCGCTGCTTTGTTCTGGTTTGAAAGGTGCGGTAAAGGAACATACTTATTCGAGGCGTTCTAACTTAGTCCTCAGGGGTAGTAACGCATCTGTGGCGACCTCAGATAGGAGTGTTCTTATCTGGGGTTGATTATAGATATCCATAGGCGGCAGTGGCTGCTTACCATCAGGTGGACTGCATGTTCCTTTGCTATTTCCATAATTAAAAAAACAATCACCTCGTGCAATAAAAACAAACACATAAACATACAGACTTACATTCACTGATAATCGCATTTATGCGTTGGATATATTTGGCAATGGAACAGCATAGTCCATAGCACTTTGTCCAAGCTTTCTTCAGCTGAAGAGAATCCTATCGAGGCAAATATGGGTTGTAGCAATCCGTGTTTTGTTAAAATGCTTACTTATTTTGTTATAATTCAAAATCAAATTTTTAAACTTACTTTTAAATAAATTTTATTAAGAAATCGTAGTGTCGCAACCAATGTTAGATAGCAGTTGAGTAAATTATATAAATTGTTATACTTAAAATAGTGAGTATTGATTTTGCCTGCATGGTTTATTGAAATTGCTATTTTTTACTTTTTACATGTGTCACATTATTTTTACACTGTTGTGGATGTATATTGGTGTATTTATTTTTTAGCTGTTGAAGAATAAGCATTTTCGGTATGTGAAATTTCCGGGATCGGTTTCAACGGTCAGTTTTGAACATTTTGCGACAATCCTTGTGTGACTGTCTGCATGACGCTTCGAATTTATGCTCTTGAAACCTCCATAACTCAGGGGTCATCTATAAATTACGTT
>DWNY01001428.1:0-12682 GCA_018250635.1 Telegonus apastus
TTGTACCAAATTTTATCCAGATTTATTTAGCCGTTTTGAAATTATAGGCTAACATCCTTCCATCTATCATCACAAACTTTCAGCATTATATATCCAAGCAATCAAAATACGTACAGAATAGGATAGAATACGAAATAGTTATATAGTATAATTGCTTAAAGGTCCCTCCTCACGGTTTGATTTGGTTAGCCCCTTTCGAGTTTCATAGAATAAATGTTTGTCAAATGTTCTTTAGTCACTTTTGTGCATTCAACCGCTCATCCATACAAAAGAACACAAAAAAATACAATAAATCCTATATTTTTTGTATATCCTAAATTATTAATTAATATAATAAATGTACTATATATTATAAAGGTAAAAGTTTGCGATCAAAAAAACAGTTAGAACTTAGAAGAAGATTTTTTTAGAACTGAAGGACCACGGAATAGTGAACAAAACTGGAATTGTCAAGTGGATGGATCGCAGCGATTAAAAGTATGCGGAGTTTCACATACTTAACATCATTGCTTGCAACAGTGCAGTCATTGTCGGTAGTAAAATTTATATAGAACTTTGTGAATATTAATATAAAACTTACTATGCAGTTTTAAGCCTGGCATATACTATAGCAGTGGTAGGCCGTAGCGCATCGCATGCGGTGCAACTCACCTATAGTGAGTGATGGTTCATACAAAATGTACTAAAATGATATAGGCGGTTTTTTGTGTTGCGATGCAGCGTGTACAAAAATGATAGCAGAACACAGGATATACACTAAACTACAGACCAAATGTTATACAATGCAAAGGGTAGGTTTAAATTTAAACTAAGTATTGAAATAGTACCGTACTAAATGTAAACTAATCGTTTGTAATAAGGAATTTCGTTAAACCTTTGTTTAAAACAGAAACTATCACTAGTCCGCGTTTTTGTAATAAGGCGGTATTTGTACTCAAAAGTCCCTGTCAAATAGCCGATACAGCCTTAATTTCAACCATAGTGTATAGTAGATGTAGAGCACATCTCATTATACTCTGTGTATATCTTAAACCATAGAGTAAAGTTATATGTAGAGAAGAGAAACTTCAACTCAAACCTCAAGTGAGTGACAGCGACAGCTACGCTACGCAGTAATTACAATAATTAGTCAATTACAACCAGTGATGTTAATCTAAAACGAAAATATTGGTGTTCACTTTTTTATACTCTTTACTAGTAGCAAAAACCTTAATGATAAGTAGCGTATTAGGTTTAGAGATAAGTGAATTCCGTCCCGTCGGAGTGCGCGATACAGACGATGGTGTCGCAGGGCGGTCGGTGAAAGTGCGACCATGATCGGTAGCGAGTGGGCGAACGAGCAGCGCGGCATCAGGATGGGCGAGGGCCTGCAGCCGCTGGAGTTCACGGAGTGCCTGGCGGACAGTCCGCACTTCCGCGACAACCTGCAGCGCCACGAGAAGGAGCTGGAGCGCACCAGCCAGCAGATCAAGCGCCTCATCAAGGAGGTCAAGGACGTCGTGCATGCCGCCAAACGTAAGCGATACATTCTTATTACAGCTGGACATTGTTTTTTGTTTACTTTATGCACAAAATAATCAAATAGTTCTGATAGAATGGGCGCATATTCGTTGTCTTTAGTTTGTCAGTGGTAACAAATATTTACATTAAATCGATAAGGTATTGCTTCCATCCACTATTGGAGTGTTGTAAAAACTGTGGCACACTGATGTACTTGACACTGAGGAGCTGTCCGTGTCTATTGTTTACGCAACTCGCCCACTTCTGATAAGAATTCCATTCAATTGGACCATTGTTGATATGTTTCACACAACTTGGTGTGCTGTGGGTCACATGTTCGATTACGAGCACACAATGAGTTTGACACTGCGTGACCTTGTGCCTTGTTGCATCTTCCATTCATTGAATCTGTTGCAAGCTACATCCAGGATCTTAACTGTTCACAAGGAGGGTAATAAGTTGTATGCAGACGCTACTTGTCTTTTTATAGTAGTTCTGCCAGGGAAAGGCCTTGATTCATGTCTAATTCGTATTTACTGTCGCAGTCGTGAGGATATCTTTGAGTTTCACTTCAACATTATTAAATATATTTATAAGTACAACAACATCTGTTAATTATGATTTAGATAAAATGGACATGGTTGCAATGTTTAAGTTGTAATATTGCTTTATGGAACAATAATTTTTATGTTTCTATGTGATCATTGCAAATTATATTAGAAGTGGGCTCATTGAGCATGCAAGGATGAGTCACCGCTGTTGTTCTCCAGACCATAAATGACACCAACGCAAAAATACAAATGTGTTATAAATGAAACTGGCTCACTAGTTGTGCCTTATCAGTCTGTCCACATTGCAATGGATTGGAAACTTATGTCCTATCTGTATCTGCCGTTTGTTCAATACATGTTAATTATTTTCTGTATTCAAGCTACGCAAGCATTAGTCATTTTGTGCAGCCTTGATGTTTTTTCTTTCACATACACATAGACAAATATAGCATAGTACTTTCAAACTGTAGATGTATATTGAAAATAAAAATTTAAATACTCAACTTTTCAAAACCCCTAATTGAAAAATATTGTTGTATGTATGTTTATATATTTCATTAATGCAACAAGGGAGAGGATACAATCCTAAAAGTCTGCTTAATTAAATCTTTTACTGTTATGCCTTTATTCTTCATCTAATCATTTTAACTGACTTCTAAGTGTTAAAAATAATCTGCACTTTATTTACATAAATATTAAATAACATGTGGCTCTATCTGTGTAGGCATTGATTATTGTGATCAATAATAACATCCAATATGATAAACTATCCTAGTACCAAACATCCAAAGTCGATCAATAGTTTTTGCAGGAAAGGGTAATAAACATCTGTTCATCCGGTCCTTCCCCAAATGTGATAATATTCATAAGATGTGTAAAGTGATCACTTGACAATGTTTTGGGTGTTTAAATCAGTTAGGCAACACAATGGGACACTTCAACATAACAAGTTTTAAATCAGGTAGGTAGCACTTATTTAAAACTTGTAATGCAGAAAAATTTAAGGATTTTAAAGAGGTAGTACTCAATACTTTGTTGTGGCCATAAAACTTAACAAAAAGATGTAGCATGCGTTTAAGCTGTACTCTAAAAATAACTCAATAAAAAGAGAAGGTGCAGGTCTGCTCTCTAAAACATTCCACCCTGCTCAGGGTTCCACCCCCTGAAACATTTCATGGATAAGGTTTTAAGCACAACTGAGTCATAGTCAGGTTGGGGGGTGCCAATGCAATAGTAATATTAAATAGAGATACCTACTTCCAGTGTGGAATTACATGTACAGAGAATTTCATTTAATCAAGATAGCAATGTTATATTGTAGTAGTTACTTGTTTATTCGTTTTCTCTTCATATAAAATTTTAACCAGTCGCATTTTTGTGTTATTGTTATATGATTCAATATGTGACCAATATACAAAGTTAAGATGTTAATAAAATATTTCAAACATGTCCACATCCATATAAATGCGATATCAATTGAAAATATTAATTTGAACAACATAATTGATGACCAGTGAGCACGCATCGCCTATCGGAATGCGCCACTGATAACCACACTGATAAGTGATAGGACCAGCAAAGGACTAAGTGAGTGAAGCGTAGTCGGCGCGCAGGTGAAGGGATTGTGTAAAAATCCTAATGTTATGTCACGATCACGAATGCTCCAATGAAAGGATTTGCTGTATGCTGTTTGTTCAATCTAATACACCAATAGCATTGTTACTACGAAGGCCGCGGTCGCGTCAATATCATTTACTCTTATTTGCAATTCTGTCTTTAGTGCTAAATATATGTACAAGCAACGTGGGTATTCTACAAATGGATAAAGTCAATCGAAGAATTACATAACAATTTACTTACCTATATGTAATACTAATAGAAAAAAAACACATATATAAATAAATCTTTGGGTATTTCCATTGATTTACTGAAATTACGCATTCATCTTTTAATCCTAAAAATATTATAAAGATAAATTTTAGTCAACAGTATCAGGCGTTACTTTGCGGAAATCCATGCTATTAAGTAACGATAAAACTACTTCGCAACTATCCTCTTAACAATATGTATGATGGTATATATTTTATTTCATGCAGTGTTAACCGCCCTCCCTCCCTCAAATAAAAAGTTAAAAATAAAATATACATCACCATACACACCACCAACACGTGTTTCGCTTCAAAACTATGCTTACCCTGATGATGCTCCGTAAGTAATAAATACCATAGGTATTGAGCGCAGTCTCGTACTGTACATAATATATTTAGGTAACTTGTTGGACGGAGTAATAATAAAAATACATGTTTCATTTCACGCATAGTCTGCACTCAGATGCGAAAAAGTGTTATTCAGAAAGACATATTTTTCTTTTTATAGTTTCGGATGGTTAAAAAAAATAACGCATCTTATATTCTAACCCGAATATCGGTATCTTAAGTAGGTAATACTTAGTTCAAACATACAAAAAAATCTACTTTTAAAATTTCCTCTATGTCAATTTTGTGTAAGTTAGAAGAAAACGACTTCATAACATTAATTTTTACGAAACTTACGAACTTCTAGTGAGATACCGCTGTTGTGCTTGTGAGGGCAGTATTTATATCGTAACTCCCGAATTTACTAACTTATCTGGGGTTGATTATTTATTGATGTCTCTATTGGCAGAGGCCATTTGCCATCGGGTGGACTACATGCTTGTTTGCTGCTTTCAAACTATTAAAGAACAAATTTGTTAACATATGATTATAATGACTACTACTTAAAATTACACATATAGTTATTGTTAAATAAAAATAAAAATGTAATCTTTACCTACTTAGACTCTCTTTGTTACGTTATTAAAGTCTCCTAGGATATAAAATAACTAGGTAGTTAATGTGATTAATTCTGTTGTCATTTATCACTTTGTCTAAATCGAGTAGATATTATGTATATTGGCTGGATAGTATATTATAAGATATGTATTTATTACTTTAGCTGTAACACATACACTATTCCAAAACAATGGACCTTATCTGATTTTATTTGGAACTGTCAACTTTTTATTGACTATTTATTTAAATTTATTGCACCTTTATAAAATACAAAATGAAAAAACGATAATGCTCTTATAATTTTGTTAAGTTAGGTCACTAACTGACACACAGTGTCCAGTCCAAGCACATTTGCTTGGACTGGGCTCTGTCAGGACATAATACTACCTGGAACTAAGATATGGATTCTTTGAAGTTACACTCATACATTAAAATAGCTTTTAGAGATTTGTTTTACACGTTGAGTAATGTTAATAGACTTAATAGTCTGCGACCCAGCAACAGATTTCCATGACTTGAAGTTCCTGTCAGGCGGTAACACGTAAAATAAACGACGGCTACTTTTCCAAGCGTGGGTCAACATGCGATATTTATAAAAACATGTACAAAAATGAGTCATTTCCTCTCGATTGTAGGAATTTGTTAAATTGTAGCCATCTTGTCGAAAAAATAATAGCTGACTATAAAGTGATGGATTGTGTCTTATTGGTACCTTCTAGTAGCGTCTTATTGGCACCGTTTTTCTTATGAGTGTAGTAAGGGAAACATATGAATATGAGGCGTTTCAAGTTAGGCGCAATGGTAGTTACGGCTCTATTATCGATCTCAAATATGACTCCACTCGTATTTGGAGTTAGGTAGTTATGGTAATGCAAGGGCGTCAATGGTTACTTACAGCTAGGATGACCGCATGCTTGTTTGCTATTATTCTAAAAAATAACTTTTACCACAGTCACTCGTTACGTTAATAATACGGCGTGTTACCCGCAGGGCTGGGCGCGGCGCAGTTGGCGCTGGCGGCCAGCATGGAGCAGTTCGAGTTCGCGTGCATCGGCGCCTCCATGACGGAGGACGAGCGCGTCATCGGCCGCTCGCTGCAGCACTTCGCGCACCTCATTCGCACCATCGAGGACGAACGCGACCGCATGGTCAGTCACACTGTTTGTTTCACACATACATATGTATTGAAGTTGTAGAACACGTTTAGAGGGACCACTGTCATTTCTACTTCTGCCCGATAACTTTAACTTCTGGTTTGAATGGAGTGATAAGTGTCAAGGGAGACACAGGTATACTAGGCGTTTCAAATTAGTTCATAGGGGGCTTAGGGAGCCGATCTCTAATAGGATTCCAACCTATCTGGGGATCCTTATAAATGTGCGATTTTGTTGTCTATATACATGTATATTATAGTTATATTGCTCACCTGTATTGTTGCTCGTTTACTTTACGTACAGTGTGGTATTTGCCCTACTTTTCGGATATGGTACTATTATTGTAGAAATGTATTATGGATATATACAAGAGTAGAATTCTACCATCCTAAATGTATCGCACTATCAATTTCTATTATTTTGCAATGCAATTATTGTGCAAATACCACACTGTGCTACGGTGCCATTGTGTGTCATTAGTGTCGTTAAGCGAATCATACAGGGACTCTGTAAACTTACTGAAACCGTCAAGTACATAATCATAATGATGTCTTATAATTTACTTGTAGAATCCATTATCTAACTGAAATGTGCCGTACGTGTAAGATTTTACTACAAATATTAATCGTTTTGAATTTACCACTGAAGGATTCTAATTATGATCAATAAAAAAATGTTAATACTTCAATTATACTTAAACACGCTACTGATAGCACAGCAAGTGGGCTCGCGTTGACTGTGACCGTTACCATGACGTAACACACTGATCATTGCATTCATTGCGCAAGTAGGTACCTAGTTGTCGAGTGGCCATAAATAAACCTAATTGAATGTACCCAACTGCACGTTGCACTTGCCGCATTATCGCCTTCGCTTTCACTTCCTACTGGCCGTCTGCGACCAGCCTCGGATGTCCGAAGCGACAGATAATATCACATAATTCATGATATTTGCTATAATTCAGTGTAGCAAGTTGTCGGAGCCTCGTGCAGCTGTGCGACGCGATTGTGCACCTATTTAATTAGTGGGCGACCGCGCGCTCGCGCACGGCCGGATCACTTGACAATGCGCAAGGCATACGTCACCATGATTTACTATGTTAGTCATGTTCTATACATTCATTCGTGTTTTGTACCTTTGGTCTTGAAATATTAATTGTAACGTTTGATTTTCATTCTTTCGTGTCATCAGAATACATTCTATGCAGGGTATTGTAGTATCTTCGCAAATTGACGTCACTGCTGTTGTCGCTCAACATTCTTAGCCTAACATTTTATCAATTTATTTGCCTTTGTGTCACTGTCTATACATAATTTTGATAATCCTCCTCCTGGGATCATTCGCTCATTGCTTAGAATTGTGATGTTCTTCCTCAGTCGTTTCCTTCACGACTTTCCGTCGTCTCTGATGGTCTGTGTGAAAAATTTGGGGTAAATATTGGTATGTAGATGCTCGGATACCTTATCTGTCCACCTATTCGTCCTCGCTCCCATGGTGTACTTTCCCCGTTATTGTAAGCTTATTGGGGTCACTGGTAGCGAATTTGATAATCGACAACGTTCATTGACTGAGCCGAACTTAAAAGCACCTGTGGTATGTACGCATTAAAAACTACGTTTAGCGACTTACAGTTCCTTGCCGACGTCGTTAGACGTGAACATTTCGACACAGTTAAATCTGTAAAGTTCACATTTACAATACCTACATACATATTTTATCGGTCGGCGGAGCCCTGTCGAGCACGACCTTCGTGCACGCAGCGCGCGCCACGCATTCGGCACAACCACTTTTACTTACGCCGTGCGCTTGCATGCTAGCCACTACGATAACACCTTGCAAGCAACGGGATTACTTAACTTTTAGCGGCCTCAGTCAGAGATAAAATTTATTTTAAGAGAGATAAGAATAGATGAATCGAACTGCTTGTACCTACATTCTAAATTTTTGCTAGTTGTGTTAAAATAAGAAAATAATGTATGTACAATATTTAAGCAATTTATTTTAGTGGATGCTTCCCGGCATGTTTATATTAAACGCCTACGACCGTTGAAACGCCTATAAATCACAACGAAGATATAAATATTGAAGATTACATAAGAATTTGCGCGTAAACCCATAGAACGGTAGTGCTGCAAAGTCATTACAGGTTCTCCAGTTGCTTGGAATGCTTAAAATTTGATCTCAAAATCTTAAAATGAATGCAATGAACTATTGCTTCTAGCTTCATTTATTTTTGGTAGACAGCAAAAAAATATTTTTTTAAATGTTTATGGTGTTCATTCAAATAAAAGTTCTTGTCGTTTTTTGCATCAAACACTAAAAGAATTAAATCAAATTTTGTTTTTACAAATCTTAAGCGTTTCATTTGGTATTTATTTTTAATTTTGATAAAACTTTTAATATGTGAGGCTGTATGCTAAATGTACCATTTAATTTGGAATTTATACTTTTAAATGTTCTGGTAAGTTTACTGGTTTATTTGCTCGTCTAATTATATTGTTGTTTATTTTACTTATTCCAATAGGATTACCTCCATTGGAATTTGTTATTGTATGTAAAGTGGGCAGCCTTGAGGCGCGCGGACCTCGCGTGTACTGTTTCATTTCACATCGCGCCGATATCGGCGGCCGAGCGGCAAGCGTCATTTGCCACCGCCGCATTCGCTACAGCAGACTACACATTATTTGCATAATCATACCGACCTTATCAGTGTTGTAACTACAGTAGGTAGATATCTAACAAGCATTTGAAAGGTCGATGTACGAGTACTTCGCTCGTGGTGGGGGCGTGGTCGTCACGTAATAGTTTAACAACGGACAGGAAGCTTTTTATGTGTCGTCTAGCCTCAATGACTAAAGGACAACTAGTCGAAAGCGAAAGCGGAAGGCGATTGGGCAAGACGGAGGGTCAATAACAAACACCAAAGCGGTCATCAACATGTCCATATGAGCACGTGGTTGCTACGCAATGCCGCGATTAGTATTCGATAGTCGTGTTTCGTTTGCCGGCAGCTCGGACGCCTTAAAAGTGACACAGTGATTGAGACTCGCGACCAGGGATACCATCCGTACTGTACTTTCAGTTACTAACTGTAATATGTTAACTGTAGAAAAAAGTACCTAAGAACTAACTGAAAGTACTACCTGTGTGAAAGATAAGATAATTTATTGTAGTGGAATCCTAAAAAATTGTCGTTAGAAAAGTATAAGATAGGTGGTCTTGGCTAGGGTATCAAGATCTTCAGAAAAAATATTTACAATGTTTTTTGAGAGAAACATTTTTTTTCGTTGTAAAAAATGGTGGTTACACATGCGACACTCGTCCCGCGAAACACCGGCGGGTATGTGTCGCTGCATCGCGGACGGCGCCGCGGCGTCGCGGTGTGGCGTTGTATAACGAGCGCGCCGATACCTAAACATACGCCGCAAACTAGCGATATTGTGGAGCTCCGTAACCGTAACCGAAACTGTCGGATATCCGAAAAAATAATCTATCCGAAACCGTACCGAATCTGATATAAAAATAATCGAATAATTTTGAATAGGGGTCAAGTTCAAATATAATACTAGATTACCGGTTTTCAATCGGCATAGCCGACACAGTAGCCGTACACGTTGCTGAATTGCAAAAATAAATTAAATAGTTACTTCGTTGTACTTTACTATTCCTTAAAAATCATCTATCCGTAACCGAAACTATCCCAAACTATCGGATAGTCCGAAATAATTTCATATCTCTATTCGTATCCGAAACCGGTATAGTTTTTTCCAATATCCAAATCTATATCCTGATCCGTATTTTTTCATATCCATAACATCCCTACTGCAAATGTTACAATGCGCGTGATCGATTGTCTGCCTTCATTAATATGAATACCGTACTTATGTGTCAGAACAAGTTTTATATCATTTTAGATAAATATGTCGCAATGAATTCAATTTCATATTAACTGATGTGATGATATAAACTGTTAAGGGACTATATCGTTACTTTAATTGTTTCAGCTGGGCCGAGCGCATGAACAGATCATTCAGCCTCTGGAACGATTTCGCAAGGAACATATCGGCGCCGTTAAGGTACGTCTTTATACTTAAATTAAAGCCGAGTAAATCGTTCCCACTACGAGTATATCATACCGGTTACAGTAGACTCGATATCTCCATGATCCTACTCCGGTAGTTTCACTTTTCTATGTGATTTGTATTAGTAGTTTTAATAACAACAGTGTTAAGCTGCCATGCTCCGGTTTGAACTTCTGCAAGGTACCTAAGAACTTATCTCCAGAAGTACTCTAATTATATCCGGAGTTGATTATAAATATCTGTGGGGTGCAGTTGCTACTTACCAACAGGTAGGATTGCGTGCTCGTTCGTTGTAATATTTAAAACATTTTAAATATACTTATTTGCATAAACCATCTCAACCGCTGGTGGCATTGTGTTGCAGGAGGGCAAGAAGAAGTTCGACAAGAAGACGGCCAAGTTCTGCCAGAGCCAGGAGCGCACGCTGTCGCTCTCCACCAAGAAGCCGGAGAGCGTGTTCCAAGAGGTCGGTTCACACGGAGGACTGTCCGCGTTGTAAGGGCTGTGGACACACGAAAACCAGTACACTAACATCTCGACATAAAAACACAAATCTGAATTCATTCTTCGTTTGAGGGTTTGACTCCGGGGGCACGCCCTGGCTTGAAGGGTGTAATATTTTTCCAAGGCCTTCTATCTTATAAAAAATATATAATCTACATCTACCTGGCCAGACATCAAACTTCAAACACTGCTTGCTAGACCGTATGTTGACAGTTGCTACTGTTAATTCAATGTGGGTCATCAGATTGACATACGTCTGCATATGATTGTGTTTGAATGAATTAGCGAGTATCATATAATTATGGAATTGCTCTAGTAGAAAGTGCGATGGCGATGTGTCGCGCGCTCGACTACTTCCACTTTTCCACACGTGCTGGCCGATTGTGTGTCATAACGAGCCGCCTGCAACACGCTTTTAAGAGAAATCTGTAGCACTCTGGGAAGTGGAGAAAAATCATATTACATATTATGCTTCATGGAAAGTATCATTTTATCGTTCGCGCAGTTATATACTCATCAACATGTGTCAACTAGTTGCTTGCAGATTTTCTTAACTTACGATAATATATACATAGATCCGGCGGTGAACGTAACAAGATTTTTTTCATCCTAAAAAGATACCGGCGAATATAGTTTTTGATACTTGCCGAGCTCAGACGAATAGGCGTGAATACAATTATGTAAATAACTATAAACTACTCGGGTTACTAGGGCACTCCGTTTTCCGAGGGGTGTAAATTTACAGGCGCGATTCTAGGGGTTACTAAACTTTACCGGGGCTATAACTATATAGGGGTAAACTATGTCCGTCATAATTCGGCGGGTTACTCGACGGACCGTCGAGGAGTATCTAAACGTTGCATAACGCTGGTCCGGCAGGCGGACGCGGCGATGGACATGGCGGAGCGCGACTTCTGCCAGGCGTCGCTGGAGTACGTGTTCCAGCTGCAGGCCGTGCAGGAGCGCAAGAAGTTCGAGCTGGTGGAGACGCTGCTGGGCTTCGTGTTCGGCTGGTGGACCTTCCCCCACACCGCGCACGACGTGCACGCCGACGCCGAGCCGCTCGCGCGCGACCTGCAGCTGCGCATCCAGCGGGTACACACACACACCACACACACACACACATGTACACAGACACACGTGCACGCACACAGAAACGCGTACGTGCACACTGTTATGTCGACACTTGTTTATAAATAGTTCAAAAAATCAAAGTATGTTATAAAACCTTAAGATGTTATTAATATATGTTTACAATGTTTTACTTATGTAGCTCCCGCTGAAATGATGAACTGCGTTTAACAAATTGACGTGTATATTGTACTCCGGCAGGTTGTGCGGTAGCGCGACGGCCGTAAGAAAGTCAGTGCGCGCTACGGGAAGTAGGTCTTTGCTCTTGCACCCGTGTTTATTCCAGTTTTGCCATTACTACTCATCACTAACGTCGTTCGCTTCCCCGTAGCTTAACGAGATCTCCCCTCGACACCCGCGAGCCGAGCGTCGCTCGCTAGCTGGCTTAGGTTCATCCCCCGCCGCCCCCCGATGCGACCCCGAAGAATCGTACACTTCACTGAGACGCCATACATTCGTTTTTCGCCCAGTAGCTTTGTTAGATGTCCGAGAGACTCGACTGCATAGAGCGAGTGATGCATGCCGGGTGTGCGTGTGTGTGTGCGCGGCAACTAATCGCATGTGGTTTGCAGACGAGAAGCAACTTCGAGGAGACCAGCAAGCAGACCGAGACGCTCATGAAGAAGATGATGGAGGTGCGCCAGATGGTCAGTAGATACAGAAATGCGTATTGCAACGTTAGATACTCGCCGAGCACAGTCGAATGGCGCGAACAAGATTATGTAAATTAGCTCACTCGGGTGGTGGTTTCTCCGCGAGGTGTATTTTGGTACGCCTCAACGGAGTACGCGTAAAAATTCGTGCGCGGTGCTTACATGCGCGCCATCGATTGGCCATTAGTCTGCGGGTTGCTCGCGAGTATGGTAACGTTGCATAGCGGTGAGAGTGCTCGCCGCAACGCCCGCTAACGGTAACGGCGCGTGCCGCAGAGCAAGGAGGAGGCGGGC
>DWNY01001429.1:0-12680 GCA_018250635.1 Telegonus apastus
TCTGACTATTTACTGTATACATACTTATAACAAAGAAATTTAGTAATATGAAACGTTTTACATCCTCTAAAAATAAAGTTATATTTTGAAAATAATATAATATATAGCTTTCTTCGACATAAAAAACTGTAAAAGATCAATTGTGAGGACAAGGAATTTCACTGCATTTACGCCATTTAGGTATTCCGGGAATTGAATTTACCGAATAGACTTTGAAGGGTGGTGATGAAAAGGGAAAGTCGCCTATTTTTAATTTTTATCGACCTCAAAAATGCTAATAGGGCTTTCTTCTGTTTCATGAGATCTTCTTATATAGGAATAATCTTATAATGCTAAAGAAAATTATGTAATTGTGAACACATTATATAGTATGATAAAATACAGTATTTTTGACCTCGGTTAAATCAGCTGTAATTTTTGGATATTTCTTAAATACACTGGTATTTCAGTTTCGTGTTGAACACTTTCCATGTACGATGTTTGGACATAACCTATAATGGTTCTAATATATAGTTTCCTAAAACCGTTTGGCATACAAAACGGCAAATCAAAGCGTTTCCCTGTAGAGTCCATCCATCATCGTTGCTTACAATTCAGACTATTTGCACTGAAAGTGATTCAGAACTGGCCGACACCATCTGCGCGATGTTTGGTGTTTACGTACCATGCAATAGCTGCGTTGCATTTAACTAAGGAACTGTCTCCATTGCTCAGTTATATTTGCAGTTGTATCATTATTTTTACCGTAAACAATTTGTTTAATATATATCTAACGATCTTTAATAGTTTCAATATAAAGTTCTTATTCCATTGCGGCTACAATAGACTAATTCTACCCTTAGAACAAAATTCATAATAAACGGTTGAAAAGGGAAGTAGGTACCTAGTGGTTATTTTTTTGGGAAAGTAATTTTTTTTTATTGTAGAATCCCTGCAGTGTAAAAATATACATTTCTTACGGCTATTTTTCTTTCATGTTACCTATTTATGATGATAAAATTGTCAAAAATATCGCAGAAAGAACTTACTGTCAATTTCACGTGAGGTAATCTATAATACTACTGAATAGGTAATCAAATAGTAGTAGTAGAAGGAATAGGTACTGAGGTACTGAATAGGTAATCTACAAATTTTCTTATTTAAACTCGATAGGTGCCTTACGAACGTTTCTGTTTACAGAGTAGTCATTAAAAAAATTGTCTTTATCTTCTTTATTGAGATCTATATCTCTAAACATATGTTGGAAATAAAACATCTTCAGATATGG
Source organism: Telegonus apastus (assembly GCA_018250635.1). Lineage (NCBI taxonomy): Eukaryota > Metazoa > Arthropoda > Insecta > Lepidoptera > Hesperiidae > Telegonus > Telegonus apastus. Next base: position 1,268 of record DWNY01001429.1, read on the forward strand.
ATGTAGTGAGGTTGCGTAGATCCACCGGAGAGCCTCATCCATGGAGCAAATCCCTAGACCATGGATGAGTGCCAAGCGCACGAGAACCGTGACGGCTGATTGATTGCTTCCCAGTATTCCCAGTTAATGTCAATTTATTCCTTACTAGAGCCCGCGCGTGGCTCCGCTCGCGATCATCCCCCTGATAGTATATATCACAAACATATAGATATCTATATATTTGTTTTATCACTTATGATTGATTACATGAAATTTATTAAATTATTCGTTTCCAAAACTTTAAAATTAAATACACGTGACACGGTTAAAATTACGGATGAAATGATTTTAACAGTGTCACGAATACCGCGGATACACAAAGATGAATACACAATCACCCAGACCCATAACAGTATTTTAAACCTCGCAACCCTCTACGTGTCAAACTGGTATGACAACCGTTCAACCGCACAAATCTTCGAAATTACCCAAGACAGATACGCAGAAAATTTACAGAAGGTTCATTTTATGTTTAAATATTACATAACTAAGTAACACAATTATTTTAAAATGATAAACACGCCTGTTAATTTTTATTTATTTCAAGTGCCTTATACGTATGTTGTATATCGTATTGCAAACAGAAAGTCAAATATAAGTTTCATAGAGAAAATAGTGAAGATTCAAACTTTCAACCCCTATTTAAAACCCTTAGGAGTGAGATTTAAACAATACTTTCTTCGTGTAGCACTTATGTAATAAAAGGAAACCACTGTTCAAATTTTGTGCTTGTGATTCCAGTAATTTCGGCTCTGCGCCGATGAATCAGTCAGTCAGGTCGTCTTTTCGTATTATCTATAGATAGATAGATATAAAAAGATTTATATAGATATGATTTAGAACGTGCAAACCGGGAATTACTCAGGGAGAATGCACTTTGAAACTCATTCGCATACGTGGTGTGATTCCCGTTACTCTTTGGATTTTAATTGGTTGTGATTTATCATTCTTGGAAAGTAGCTTAATGCGTTCAACGAAATTGCAATTTATTTAATACGTGCATATTTATCAAATGTTTTTATACTTTTCACGTATTAAAATTGATAAGAAAATAATCACAATTTCGTCACAGGTTTGTCACTTTTTGATTGTTTTGACTATTTTTGCTAGCAATTTTATGATTTTATCTTTTACTTTGCAAGAAATTTGTTATTAATATCATCCTTACTTATCATCAACATAATCAACTATAATAATTCTTATTGAAATGTCAATTTTAGAAAAAGGTTAAATACAGTAAATATTAGTAAACGTACGTATTTAATGTCTTTGACTTCATACCTTCTTAGCTACAAATTATAATCACAAAGTAGATACTTACTTTACACGCATTTCATTATTATCCAGTATCATTTTACTGCAATTCAAATGTTTTTTTGAAATATAACTGCGGAACAATGGAGCAGTTGCATAATTTCCATGTTTTCCAATCCCGACGCATATTAAAATGGTCGGGATTTCGGAGGATGCTAGTAGCAGACAGCCGTTGGCAATGTCACAGCTGGTCCGTATTGCTTGTGCAAATCCATTGCACAGACGATAGAAAATAATTAATACTTGCTTCAACAAAATATCAGGAAAAGCCTAAATGTCTGGTGCTTTTGTTATAAATATCTCAAAGGGACTTTTTAACTATTTAAGCGGCCACTATTTAAGCGCGAGTAAAACTGCAGGGCACAGATATTAAAATATTATATTATTATATTGAGCAAATAAAGATGAAAACGAAAATATAAACTCACGATTATATTTCCCGACAAACGTTCAATAAAATTTTGGCAATCTGATACCAAATTACATAAAATAATAATGTGTAACGGCCACTTCGACCTATTTAAATCTACCTCACACAAAAAGTATCGTGTCGTACATGACAAAAAGAAGTAACAGGCATCGTACACGACTCAATTTATTGAGAACACGTTACTTAACGACTTGTCTCATTACCAGCAAAAGATAAGACAATTCTACAAGTATTAAACGACTAAATGCAAAAGGATGTATTCCTGGCTGACCATTTTATGGTTACGCTGTGTACAAAATTTGGTAAAAGTGTATGACTCATGGAGATAAACGTACAAATTAGTTATAGTCTTCATCTTAAACAATTGTACAGATTCAGAGGGTAACATGCCGTACACATAACCCAAACAACATTTTTCAAAGAGGACTGATACTTACTACGATTATCACCGGCGTTTTATTATTCTACGCGGAACCCAAATTAAATAAATAAAATAAAAGTAGCCTTAGTTACTCCTTATGACATCAACTATCTGCTACTGAATGTCCCGTCATATTTGGTTCAGTTATATCGGAGATAAGCCAAACAAACAGACAAAGATTTTAATAGATAATTGATTATTTGTTATAAGCACGGCGTATAGTTTCACATGTGCTCAGACAAAAGCTGTTATTTGAACGTTACAAACATATATTTTTAATTTTTTTATGTCCCCAAATATCGTAAGTACACCCATTCTTATAGAATCATACTCACAGATTTATAATATTAGTTACAGTTATCCATTCGTCATTGTCGTTACTCGTCGTGAGTGATACAGCAGACTTACGTCCATCGTCTGAGAAGCGACGCATAAATTATTCACCGGACAGATCGGGATAATTGTCGGCACATGAAAGCCTTGCAGTAAACGACATGTTGATAGTAAGGAATCCTACAAATTGATAAGTTTTGTAACTATTGATGCACTTCTCAGGTACTCGATCATGTTTTAAATGGTTTGATAATAAGAAGTAAGATTTATTCATTAACCTAGTAAATTGCCTTAGTGTGTCTACCGGAGTTGATGAGTTCCGATTTAAGAGACAATCTAGGTTATTAATTATTTAATCTACTTATCGTCCATATAGCAACAGTGTAGCGCTGCTGTGGTCTTTTTTGATGGGTGAAGAGTCCGGACCAAACCAAGGAAATATTCCATTGTAGTAATCCTTACTCTTGATTTAGTTGATTAAGACCTCATAGCGGCATTCTAGATTTTGTGAAATACGAATATGAACTTTTTAATTGAAATTATATTTGTACTATTTTCCAACTCATCTCCACACAATGAATTTTTTTCAAGCATTTATGCATTTTTAAATATTTCATTACTAAAATCTACTTAATATTTTTCGAGTACCTATTTGCAGCGTTATTTAGTTAAAGATCTAAAACGAAAGACTTCATTGACTCCGAAAATTTATAAGAAAATTTGTAAGAAATTGAATCAGAACTTGCTGAAAATTAGACATTGAAAAGAATGGCTAAAAGTCGAATAGATATTAAATAAGTTAGGGAATAAGCGCCGGCGCCATTTCAATTAAGTTTTTATACTTACTTCACGACTCGGTTCAACAAATTGCAATCAATTTAAACCGGACATACCTACCTAGGTTTTAAGATAAAAAAGTATTCGTATTGTAAATTATTTTTATACACCTGTAATTATATGTATACCTAGTACAATACTTTCATTTTTAGGCACCGCTAATTTATCGATAACACATAATTATATGTGCGTATTAGAAATATAGGTACCTATTTGCTTTAAGCAAGCTAGGAAGGAAAATATTATGAAGATCTCTGACAGCCGAATACTCTAAAAAGTGCTTAATAGTGTGTTAAAATATCTTAGTATTTACTTAATAAAATTGCTATATTTCTCCTTGTTTATCAAGGTACATACCTAAATGAAGTAGAGAAACATTTTAGCAAGAGGGTTTAGAGCTTTAAGCTTAAGCTTTGTGGGTAACGTTATTTGAAACTTGCATCGGAACGACCTTCAACCTTTCAACGGAAGGTCGTGTATTGTGGCGTTGAACTCTCTTGCAGAGTAAATTGAAATGAAAATTATATTTTATTTGGAGCACTTCGTTGAACTTGGAACTTTACCCATTTATACCCAGATATATGTTATGCTATGGATATAGCAAATGAGCATGTAGCCCACCTGATGGTAAATGGACACTGCCGCCCATGGACATCTGTCATCAACCCCACATAAGATCATAGTTCTACCTACGGTCGGCCACCGATGCGTTGCAACCTTTGAGGACTAAGTTGGAACTCCTCGAATAAGTGTCTCCCTTACAACCAGAACACAGTAACGCTTGCATTACGCTGCTGTTATAAGGCAGCAATAGGTGTGGCGGTGGTGCCACCGGAGTCAAACCATTAAGGTTTCTACCACCTTCGAACACCTAATTCACCGAATGACCTAACAGTGGGCACTATAATTGAAGTGCCTTAAAAATGTTTTACTAAATGTAAATCTCACAGCTACTAATTAAAAGTCTTAAATCGCACTAAAAGACCTTATTAAAAAGTAAGACTAGATAAAAAAAGCCTCACGTCATTATGACTAAGGATTAATATATGAAGTTGTTTACACAGTTTACACTGTAATAAAGTTTTGCAAAAAGACAATAAGATGGCCAAAACATTTTGCTTTTGTTTTATACCAATATTGCATGTTAATTCGTTGTCGGGGCTTTGCGGCGGGGCGGCGCCGACGACCGGATTCGAACGGCGACCGGCGGCTTGGTCGCCTTTAATATTCAACCATCGGCGCTTTGTGTGGTCATGACACATATTGAAGGATTGGGATAAAGAATATTCTTTTATAAAGTTAATTCGATATTATAATCATACCGAAAAATTCGTACACGTATGCCTAACTTTATTATTTAATTAAAGTTTATTACTCATTTGGAAATTTTTTAACCTGTTTTGAGCATAATTTTGGAAGCGAACTAAAATAAAACTTTTTACTGTCATGAAAAAATGAGGATTTTCAAACTGAGCTTCAGTTTTATTTACAGTGGGTCCTACATGAACCGTTGGAACGGAACGAATGAAGGAAGTGATCCTTAAAGATAGCATCTAGATTGTACCTATATAGGTAATAAAACTATATTAATCACGGATTTTTACCTATAATTGAAGCGAAATCTCATTTACATATATTCCTGCAACATTTGAGCAAAATATTAAGATGTAATCTTACACATTTCCTCTCTGGTTTACGGTATTATTGCTTGTTACGGACATTTCGTTCGCTTTAGCGATCATTTGCATAATCTTAATTCTAATGAAGTTAGCCGCTTCGGTCGCCACACACATTGTCGAGGGTTGTCACCTCATTCAACAAATACAATATTGTAGGTCAAAATAATAATTGTCATTTATCGGCCACTTGGTTCGCTAGTCGATGTAATAACATTACTTAACTTTTTTGGGCGTATGTAATTTATGAAACTTATTAATTTTCATCGCATAAGTTTGTTCAATATTGGATTTATAAGTGGTATCCAATGGAAAATAACTGTTCATAAAGAAATGGGTAAGGATTATTTCAAACTATTATATAGTAGGTATATACGAGTTTAATATTCCGTCATACAGATAATATACTATACGTGCCCGCGGTTTCACGCGTAATTATATAAAACGTAAAATGATATAAACTTTAGACATTTAACTATTTGAACGATTTTTTTTCATAGGGGACTAAAGTCCCACTGAAGACTGTATCCTACAGGAACCACACTGTAATTTTTCCCTGTACCACATTCGTTTTACTATTCTGGAGTTATAAAATACCGAACATCCATCCTCCCAATCATTCAGCTTTATAATATTAGTAATATATCTCTAGAAGTAAAAAAAACAAATGAAACTTGGTTGTTTCCAGTTACGATTTTGTAACATTTTCAGATTTTTATTAGGTACCGCGGACCATTAACCATTAACATGTACATATTTGGTGAATGCAGCCCCGAATCCACAATTTTATCGAACAGTGTTCCAATTTCATAGTGAAGGTACCGCTATCATTATAATGTAAACATTTCTGCATTTAGTCAGTTAAATAACAAAGGCGAGCGTTTTATTAAATGTACCTTCTAAAGCTAGCTTAGCAACCCTACATTCTAGCCGTCTAACATAGATCAGAGGGTGTAAGACAACCGATAATTTGCACTCCCATTCTCTTTACTTTCACAGAATTTCCATATTAAACGCGCCGAAATAGAACCTGGTGCATACAAAGTTGCTGTGACTTTGTAATTAGATTATCCTTACGTAGTGAAGCTTTGAAAGTATACTATGCAACTCTCAGGGAATAATTTCAATTTTAATGTATGTAGGTTTTTGCTCCTCAGTATGTTAGTGCTCAGAAAGTTTTAGAGTGAATCGGGGTTTAGGGGTGTTCTTAACAACGTTAGGTAAAAGTGCAAAAAACTTGATATATCTTTTACTACTTTTTGACGAACTCCAACGCGAAATGTAGATTTCTTCGGGATATTTGTTAATACAGACAGATCCAAGATTCTCATTTAAGGGGGGCGGTCATTCCACACGGAAGATGCTGTTTTTAAATTTTGGTTTTGATAAAAACAAATGGGGTATTCAGCAAAGTTCAACAACCTTCAAATTTAACTAATCTTCTATTTACAGTACACCCACATACGACATGGCCCCGAACCCGGACAAACAATGGATCCTGCGAGTGACGGAGAAGATGAAACCTATCCATCGTCAATTCACAGACCTGTTGATGACAAAGCGTCTGCAGACGTTGCAGAGTGTTGACATGGTAAGAGAGTTTTATTAGATATGTATCCTAATTATAAGTAATATTTGGAAGTGTCCTCATAAATAACTGGGCCAATTATTTTTTGATAGGACATCTTTGTGAATTTCACTGAATATAAAATAAGTCGTAGAAAGCGATGATGATGCAATTCCTATATAAAATAAATACCTACTGCAGTCACCAACAAGCCTACTCGTCGCGGGGACTATTCAGCAAAAGCTTCCATTTGAAGGCTCCTGTCGAACAGTGGACTTCAAAAAGCTGATGAATGCAAAAAAATATATAGGGACAATAGTTTATCATTAAATTATTAGTGTACTGCTTTGTTAAGAAGCATGGATAGACAATAAATGCCCAGCGCTGGTCAAAATTCAAACTATAAGGAGTCATTCATTTTATAAGTTTGTTGATTTCATACTTTATCATATTTACAAAGTTATTGCCGTATATGAAAGTACGGCTGTAAATTAACATTAATTTATACGCAGACTAAGCCAATAATAAATCTTAACCTTATCCCAGCTGTTAAGATTAATTTTCCTCACTATGCACCAACTCCGACACAATACGATAAACCGCCCATTACCTACTGAATACCTGCGCTGATAAATCCAAGTCCTTTCAGATTATTCTAACCGATAATATAGATGCTAGGTATTGCTTGCTGCTCCACTCGAGTCTGCTATGATACCAATTGATTTAGACACGCCTAATAACGATTTAAATAACTTTGTGTTGGAATTAGAGATAAGTTTATTCGTTGTGTGTGTTATGTATGTATAGTCGACGTCTGTAGTATTGTACTTACTTGAGTTAAGGAATAAATGTTTTATCGTTTGTAAATATTTTTCTGATAAAGTGACCTCTTCATGTATTACAGAATAGTGTTACATATTATATAGAATAAAAATGTGTATGTAAATGTATATGTTGTTTAAAGCAAATACATATAATTAATGTCAGAGTAGTAAAGCTAAATAAATCGAAATCTGTAATTCTAGTGTAGGTCAGATTGAATAACGCTTTGAACGAGTAATTTTACTGGCAAATTAAATTTTAAAATGTTATTTTCTCCGTCGATCCGTTAAGTAAAATATAAACTGCGTCAAACTAACTGACAGAAACTGCTTAAATTTTGAAATAAGTAACGTGTTTACAATTACAGGCGGTGGAGCGCGTGTACCAGGAGCTCAAAGCCTTAGGGGAGTTAGACAATACGTACTTAGTGTACACATCTGATCACGGGTACCATCTGGGTCAGTTCGGACTTGTGAAGGGCAAGAGCTTTCCGTTCGAGTTCGATATCAGAGTACCGTTTCTTGTACGTGGACCGGGAGTTGAACCGGGCACTGTGTAAGTAGTACTTTTTTGTTGTTTCTGGTATTTTTATCTTGTATTTTATAAGCTACGTTTAGTTTTTTTCACCAGGGCCATGTGATATGAACTTAGTATTCTTGTGCAACTATCGTACTTAATTATCTATAAACATGTGTCTTTTGGATTGTAATATAGGTAATGGGTATGCATGCATCTAGTTACTGTGGTTATTGTAATAGCATGTCACGTACACAAATATTTTTTACTTGTCTAACAAATGTGAACCTACTAAATGTATATACATACCTACTAAGTATAAGCTGAACGGATATAATTATCTTTAAGGAACCTCAAAAAGATGTGAACTAGGAGATTGTTATCTTTAAAGATTATGTTGGTAGGTAGATAATAATGTATAGTTATAGTTATGTAAATAATTTAATATCATAAAGAAGTATTTATAAGCAATGATTATTCCGCCATCTAAGATTTTACTGATATTTATCACCTGTTAGCATCAGATCTTCAAAACAATAACGCTGAAAATCTTTAGTAATATAATATTTACCATACAGGGTTGATGACATAATACTCAACATTGACTTGGCGCCAACATTCTTGGACATGGGTGGGGTAGAACCACCAGCCCATATGGACGGGCGGTCCTTGCTGCCGTTACTGCAACCAAGACGGAGGCGGCAGGCAGCAGCACATTGGCCGGATTCTTTTCTGGTTGAAAGGTCAGTATGTCGTACCTACTAATAAAATTCTTAAAATGTTCGACGTACGTCTTATAAATAACGATAACTATTTATCAGTTATAATCTTAACTGGATTTTAGACGCATCTGTTTGCATTAATACGGCACAAGCTATGAAAACTTTAGGGCGGAAATACATAAACTGTACAACTAATGATTTTACAGTTTATGCATTGTTGATTGATTTATTTGAAATAAAAGCCACCGTATATAGTATAAATTAAATTTAATGACCTTTTTCTCTTGAATTGCAGTTCAGGACGTCGGGACACTCAGGCTCATTTAGAAGATCGTTTTCGTGAGCAAAAGTATAGCAGAGAAATGAACGGGAGATCTACAACAGTCCAGCCACATGAGTCTTCTTCTGAGAGTGGAGACTTTGATGATGATTCCGAAGATGACGACTTCTTAGAGCTTGATGATGACGATGATGATGATGTAAGGTCTACTTTATATTTAAGTAATTAAAAATTAAATTTCACATAATATTTACCTTTCTCGGAATTATTTCATTAAATAATTGTGTATGTTTCCAAATCAGCTTAGCATTGAAGCTAGCGAAGCGACGAAGAAATCATCCGAACCACTTTTGACAAATGAAAGTCACAACCCAATATTAGAAGAGAAACTAGAAAAAGCTCTGGATGAAGAAGTTATTATAAATAATCAGCCTAATTCTCTTACGCCATCAGGTATGCATCAAGTGTTTATTTAATGATAAAACGAAAGATACCGTAACTTTTTTTATACGGAAGTAGCAAATGAGCATGCAGTCCAGTGAGTTGGACCAAAGATGCGTTGCTACCCCTGAGGACTAAGTTGTAACATCTATGTCACACAAGTACAAGTATGTCTCCCTTACTACACCCATCATACTGGAAAATAGCAACACTTAATACGGCTAATATGAGGCAGAAATAGGCGTTTCTATCACCCACTTACTACTATTAGGGATCTACCGCCTTCGAGTGTTATTAATATCTTGTAAATTATACTGTAATTATATTTTAGAAGCTGTCGAAGTGACGTTGAGTGGAAAAGCAGCTCGTTTAGCTGCCGAATGTTCCAAAGCAGAACTCCGAGCTCCATGCTCTGTTGGACGAAAATGGAAATGTGTTCTAGTTAATGGAAGATGGCGAAGACATAAATGCAAATATGAGGTAAAGACTAAAGAAATAATACAGTTAAGATAAACTTATTTGTCAATATTTATCTTTTTATTAACTAACATATATTTTTCAGCCTGAGATAAATATACCACAACCAAAAATGAGTACTAAAAAGTGTGCCTGCTTCACACCAAGTGGGCTTGTTTACACACGATTAGAAACAGACGGTACTATAGCGAGAAGACCAGGTGAGATTGTTAAAGATAATAGTACTAGAAGCAAGAGATCGACTAATGATGTATATGACGAACATAATACGGTTGAAAGTATTCTGAAAGAAAATCCAAGTATTGGACATTTAAGCTTTCATAGCGAACCTATTAATGATATTGAAAGTCGACATATAAAAGACAAGGTCGATAAACTTATAAAAGAGACTGAAGCATTTCTTGAAGCTTATGAACGTACCAAAGAAAATATAGAGCATAAGAGAATCAAACGCAGAGCACAACATTGGAATCATAACAAACATAAACAAAGAAACGATGCAATGTTGAATAATAATGAATCGTCATTGGAATGCAAGATTGAAAAAGATGGCACAGTTAATTGCTCCCAAGTGATATACAACGATTTAAAGGCTTGGCATACGAATCGTCTTAGTTTGGAGGATCAAATAAGACAATTGCGCACTAAACTAGAAGACCTTAAAGAAATTAAGAGGCATTTAAAAACTACTAAGCCAGCGGTTGATGTACAAACCACAGTTCCAACATACGTTAATAACAACTTACATAACAAAACTCATGAAAATACACATAAGGAACATTTTAGAAAGGGTCGTCTACATAGATTAAAACCAAAACACAAAAACAGCACTTCCATTGAGAAAAAGTTTAGGCAATCCAATGAATATATCGTGCCTCCGACTATTAATTCTAATACCAAAGATGATGTGTTCAATACGCAGTTAAGAAATATATCGACATTACAAAGCGCTTTCAAGTTTCCTCAGAATTATACAAACGAAGTGGAAATAGTTAATGACACGAGTTCATTTGACGCGAAATTGCCAAAACCTCAAATAACAACAATAATAACCGAAGGAAACTATTTCGACCAAAATCTTGTTGAAGACCAAACTACCATGCAAAGTATTTTAACGGCTATAAACGATGTTACAACAGAATTTTCGAAACCACTTGAAGAAACTACTATAAAATTAACGACAGACGAGTTTCCTGTTAATTATTCGCAGAGTATACAATATTTTAGCACAGCCACGGATAAGGTGATAGCGACATACAAATCCACAATCACACCTCATAATGAAATTATCATATCACCCTATACAAATATTACAAAAACTAGAGCTAGTTCAACTCCAGCTACTAATCTAGGACCAGCAAGACTTGATGCGTCAGAATATGACCAGAGAACTGCGAATAAGGAACAGACTAGTAATTTGGGCATTTTTGATAAACCTGTTGACGTGTTCCAGAGGAGACTTCATCCTCTTTTTATTGAGAATGAAGATAAACATGTTTGTTATTGTGAAGAAAATCGGTAAGTATGTATACAAATAT
>DWNY01001430.1:0-12677 GCA_018250635.1 Telegonus apastus
CTTTTCAGCAACGAACACACTGACAAATTTTTATGAAATGCAAGTAGGACAGCACGTCTAATTGAATGCATAAAAAGAGACGAACATATAACTCTCTGCGAGATATACTTTATATACAGAGACACACAAACGTAGGAGCGACCAATCCCGACCGTACAGATATGACAATTAGCATGTATTCTATGTGCCATTTCTCAAACGTATATAACATATCTACGTTTTTACTAGTGGTATATCAATGGTTACAATGTTACCGTTTGTAACATTAGTATTGTTCCTTAAATAAGGAAGGTTCATAAAAATAGTGATATGAACATTTTCGAATATGGTTAAACTTCTCATTACTAAATTTGATAATAACAGTATAAATGTATGCAACCTTCTTGAGACGAAAGATCTTATAATCCAGCGTCCATCTAGGTCTTATATACCACAACCACACCATTTTTTGCCTAATAACAGCAGTGTTAAGTGCTACTGTGTCCCGGATTGAAGGATGTAAAATACATGTCCTCAGGGTTAACATGTGGCTAATGTCGGGTAAGTCGCTGGCCTTATCTGGGATTAATTACAGATGCTCATGCCCATGAGCGTGTCGCCCGACAGTGGCCCATGTCGCCCGACGGTGGCCACTTATCACCAGGTTGCAGTTCACCTGATTACAAGTGGCCACTGATCTTATCTGAGATTTCATTGACCATATCTGAGGTAAATTACAGAATCTCATGGGCGACAGTGGCCACTTATCATCTTATCTACTATATAACTTATCTTCAGGTGACAGTCCACCTGATAAGTGAGCCTGATATGTGCTAAGTGACCATTGCTGGTTGTCACAAGACTTTATATTGATAGAGCCTTATACTCGGACCGACGGCCAAAACAGCGGAGGCTTAGTAATAGGCTTTCATTTTTACCCATTGGGTACAGAACCCTAAAAACGTAGCAATGATAACGATAATAAAGAATGATAGATAATGATAAGAAATACTAAACATTTCGAGATTGCGTGCTCATACGTACAGCGTGATTCATTATTCGTCTCGCAATAAATACTGCCCACACGCACTCGTCTCGGTTATTTATTAACTGGATTAGCCTGTATAGTCCGGTTTTCCACTTGAAATGAAAAGGGTGGTTGAATGATGTGATTGTTTAGTGTAGGTGTTGGTTTTTTACCTGATTGCCTCAAAAATAGTAGTTGTTTTTCCAGTGTGTGTATACGTATGTCTGTTTGTCTGTCTGTGTGTTGGATATATAGGATGATTTTAAGTGTGGGTAGATGGTGAATCCCGAAACAATTAGGTATAGCGAAAAATACTGAATAAGTGACAAAACCGATTTTGATAAAAACTAGAGGTGGATGAATAGATTTTCAAAAATCAATTTAGCTAGCCGGAAATCGAACGCGAACTCGTTTAAAAAAAATAGCACACCCTCTAGCAACACAAGCACTTACAAAGGGTGCCAAACATATACAGTATGTTGGAAACTCTAGTAACAATAAATTCATCATCATCCATCATTGAGTTTAACTTGGCCGGAGATCAAACCCGGAACCGCTCTGCCACGGGAGTTGTCAATATACGTGAATACAGCCTACTTAACATCAGGTGTCTACCAGTACCAGTCATAAGCATAATAAGTCTAGACACTAAACACGTAATGCCCGCTATATTTCCTCCCCAGGGGTTGTAAAAGATAATAGTTTATTCCCACCGGAAGAAAAATAGCGGAGAATTGTGCCAGGTGTTATCTTACATTAAATTAAAAAAATAACCCAAGATTTTTCTCTCTATAGATAAGCGAATAAGTTAAGGTGAGATCTCACTGGGGAATATCCGAAATTACGTATGATTTTTACGTTATTGAGATATTTTTTTGGAATAAGGTTATTGAGGCATTTTGATAAAACAAAATAATATTTTCGGACTTAAAATTATTTATACAATGTTGCTAGAAAACATAAAACAATTAGCAAATATGAAATCTTTCAGAATAAATAATGAATGAAATGGAAATACAAACAATTAATAATTTAATTACCTCAGCAGATAATTTGTTAAAAAAATTGTAAATTTTAAAACAATATTTAATACTAAAAATATATCGGGTAAACACCTTTTAAGACATGGGTCATGGTAACGTTTTTGTAATCTTTTACAATGGGAGGTAATAATTAAAAATTATAATGAAATTGAAGTTGTTTAATTTGATTTTATTTTATAATATATTGACAAACTGTGTGTCTCTTCATTCTGTGTAACTATTTTAATAGCTTAAATTATTGATATACCGCTAGTGAAAACATAGAAACGTTGCATTTAAAATAGCACATAAAATATAGGCTAAATGACACATATCAACGGTCTGGATTGATCGTTTCTACGTTTGTGTGTGAATGTGTATTTCGCAGAGTGTTATATGTTCGTCCCTTTTTATGCATTTAATTAGACGTGATATGCTACTTGCATTTCATAATTAATTGTTAGTGTGTTAGTTGTTGTAAAGTAGTGTGTGTTTATGTCATGCGATGAGTGCCATTAAAAAAACGCCAATTTTTTTATTAGTAACCTATCTACGTTTCTTAACTAGTATATCAATGCCGAAAAAAATTATATTTTTTCTTCTTTCTAATTGGACGAGGCTTTTAGAAGATACGAGCTGTTTATTCGATAGCGAAATTGTTCCCAGTCTGTATCCACCTCAAAGACTTTGCGTTTTACGTTTTATTCAGACCATTTTACAACAAAATTTTCAAAGGAGAACTTTTTGCGGTTTTCAAAGATGTTCACAGCACAAATGTAGCTATTCTACTGAGGAACTTATTAAATTCGCTAAGTTGTTGTTTCAAGTGTTCGGTAATTAGTTTCTTTTGTGTTTTCAGTTTGAGAAACGTTTTATTCTCAAAGTTTAACTGTTAAGCGAATATTTGTGTTGTAGAGTTACAATTTGTTATCTAATTGTGTAAAAACTTATTCATTGTGTGGCATCAACATTATACATCAGTGATATCGTTTAAGTCTCGTACGGAGCACACGAGGCGTGCCAACTTAGTCCTCACGTGTAGTTGACTGTGTTTAAAGGTGGTAGTACCCTTTCTGATTTGAATCCGGCTCCACCACCGTACATTTCCAACACCTCTCTAATAGCATCGTTAAGTACTGATGTGTTCTAGTTTGACGGGTGTAGGAAGAGATAAGAGCTATTTATTCGATTCTGAGGCGTTCCAACTTAGTCGTTAGGGGTCATGCATATGTAACTGACTTCAGGTAGGACCCCATTCAAAATATACAATTCTTAAAAAATATTTGTATTAATAGGTTGCTCCGAAATGTGTCTAACAATTTTGAAGAATTTTTATACTTTAATATATTTTTTATCATTAAATTTTATCTATTAAAGTGTCATCGCCATGATAATCTGTTCTCACAGATTGAAATGCATTTATATTTTATGCAATAATCTTGCCATTTTTTTATATATTCAAAAATAGACGGCGCTGTTTTAAATCTAGTTAAATTAGCTAATAATTCTCCAAAAAACCAGTTCTCGACCAATCCGAATTGGGCCACCATGGTGGTTCTAGGCCTCCTTGAACATTTACTATTGTTTATGGTCCGTGGTAGCGCAAACTGTGCCTATTCTAAGACTACTACAAAAGCATTAAAAAAAATAAAAAACTTCAGCTCTTTCACAGATACCTTTTAAGATCTACCCATTGAAATAGTCACCATCCCAATAATTACTAACCGTTGGCTCGCGGGCAGGAACAATAGATCTCCGATCTCTTTTTTGTATACCACTGTTTTGTTCATCTCGTGTCCAAATGTAGGAAACGTTCTAGCTGGAGCGTCGCTCGGTGAAACATTTATTGTTGACTAACTTTGCCCTGCGGTGTTCGCTTGTTTCGGAAAAGAAAACTCCACTCTGCTAATAACGGTACTTTGCTTGTTGAATTATTTTTAATAACATCGAAGTGAACATATTTATCTAATGGTGATAAATGGTCACTGCCGCACATGGATATATATAATCAATTTCAAATATTTGAATTGAAATCGGTCATATGCATTCCTATGAAGATTAAGTTGGAATGCCTCATGAGTAGGTAGTAAGGTAGTAGGTAATAAGGTAATAAGGTAGTAGGTAATAAGTAATAATGATGACGCAACTTTAAAACCAAAAACAGGTCAAAATAAAAATTTAAAAAATAGGTACATTGGCAACTCGCGATATCCGATCGATCGATAAATTTCCCTGCCTTGAAGGTTCTGGATTCGAACCCAGATCAAGCCACCTAATAAATTTGCATGTTCTAGATGTTTGTGTATTCAATTTCATATACCTATCCAATCGTCAGTAGGACCCACAACCGAGGCTAACATGACAGCGCATTCAAAACTTTTTTTAAATAAACTTTTTGAAAATCAAAACAAAATCCAACCAAAACCTTAACCAAACCAAAACCAAGCCAAACCAAACTAAACCAAAACCTTTCTAAACCAAAGACTTTCGAATACAAAAGTTTAGTACACACTTCATGTTTACACATGTACACATTATCCTAAGCACCGGATTTCCTTTGAACACGTGGAAACATGCAAAAAGATAAAAAACAGAGGCGCGATGTTTTCGCAAACATCTTCAAAGTAGTTGCAGCAGCGAAGCGGAAATTATGAAGAATAATAATTTTCTGAAGACTGTCTTCGGAAATAATTGTAGTCTACAATATCGAAGCGCTAAGGAAATTGAACTACGCGGTACTAACGAAAGGTAGGGTATCGATTAACTAAGTTTGTACTCGTACCTCGAACGACATAATTTATTCAATGATGAAAAAAATGAATGTATCCAAGTAAATAAAATTGTAAGTGTCTGTTTGTAATGTTCAAATAAAAACTTTGTACTAAATGCATATGTAAGTATACACTGTAACTGTAATTTTCTTTTTCAGTCTGTCTGTCGGTCTGTGTAGCTGAGGTAATCTTCTAAAGGGCTGGACCGATTTTGACGGGACTTTCAATGGAATGTAGCTAAAGGTCTAACGCTTAACTTAGACTACCTTAGTTTTGGAAAAAAGCCTTAGCGCGCGCTTATGTCAGTTGTGAGCAGATATCAATGTATGCCTTTCAACTTCGTGAACGCACGTTGTTAATTAACTAGTTCAAAATAAAAATGATAATAAAATTCAATGAAAATGAATGCTGGAACTGTATTTTATTGATGAGGATATTTTTTTTACGTAACCTTTCTGATTATCTCTGTAGGCCCGGGATCAGAATAGGGCTAAGGTATCCCCTGGCTGTCATAAGAAGCGACAAAAAGGGGGCTTCCGGGGTTGCGGGCCGCAAGAGTGGGAACTTGAAGCATCCAGCGATTCCGAGAAGGACGACTGTATGTGTGACATACTATCGTAAATACCAGACGGTGTTGTGAACTTAAATGCTCACCGAGGTAGAGCCCGTTAGGGCAAAGCGCTCGGAGGACTCCAGTTGTGTAACGTTGGATATACCGGAGTTCTTCATGCAACGCCGAGGACGCCACCGTGAGGTTTTTGTGCGGCGAAGGTCTACCACTCGTTAAAAAAAAGGTGTCAATGGGCGGCAGTGGCCACTTACCATCAGGTGGGTTGCACGCTCTTTTGTTACTTCCATAAGATCCACCGATAATACGAAAACAAAACAGAAGCGATTTTCCAAAAATCTACGAACAAATTTAACGAACACGATCTTAAATTTTTGAGTACTTTTCCTTTTGACCTGCATAGGTATTCTGGATGCCAAAATTCGTGGATTTTCAGTATCAAAAAATGAAATATGAGAAGCGATAGCAACTTGGATCCGGATTTAGTGGCTTGCGACAAAATTTATGCCAGGACTCTTGCATAAATTGCAACTCTGCACTAAATGTATCCATTACACGTTGACATTTTTAAGGTACGTTTCCATTAAGCCGACGTTACGATTATTTATCGCTTAAGTTGAATTGGGCGCGCGCCAACGTGTGATACAGGTAAAGCTGTAATTATCTCATATTAAAAGGTCAAGAGTACCTTTGAAAATCTATATAGTAAATGTGGAATATAACGTGGTGGAATATTGTTTGTACTATAAGTGTGATAAGCAGTAGCCTGGCCTATAGCCTGATGGTTCAAACTCGGCCTCTCAGTCGGAGGGTCCAAGGTTTAAATACCAGGCACGCAACTCTAATTTTAAGAAGTTATATGTGTATTAGAAATTAATTATCACTTGCTTTAATGGTGAAGGAAAACATCGTGAGGCAACCTACACACCTAAGAGTTCTTCAAAAAAAAAAGTTCTTGAAGGCGGATGAAGTCTACCAATTCGCACTTGGCTAACGCGCTGGACTATGGCCTAAAAGCCCTCTCACTCAGAGGAGACCCGTGCCCAGCAGTGGGACACTAATAGGTTTATGACATAAGTATGACAAGAAGAAAAAAAATAAAGATCTTGACTCAGGTAAAGTGTAAAAATATCATTTTTAATTTCATGGCTTCCAACCAAATGTCACTTCGACTATAAAAAAATACTACTTTTCGAAACTGAAAAACATATACTAGACCGTCAATGACGCCATAAACAAATACAAAGCATTCAGTCGGAGCACGGCCGCTCCCCAAGCATGATCAAGCCTGGCGAAAGATCTTCCTTTGCCAAAGTATCAGTATTCTTCAGTCTTACAACTCATTTTGAAATTTTCTAAGTAATGACTACAATTAAAAATTAGTTCATACATAACAAGATCTTTGTAAGTAAACGTCAAAGATTACACAGACACGAGACAAACATATTACATACATGGGTAGCTCGTTAACTTGCATAGTATAACGATATTAACGATATTACCAAGATCAAGCTTCATAGTCTGTACGAATCGAATTACATATTGAAGTTGTTCGAACTTCACGCTGTTCACACATTCCGTTTAAACTTTCATATTGCCGCTGTAATATTAGTTCTTCGAATAGTTTCCCTTTGGGAAGTCTATAAATGTGATAGTTTCTTTAGGTGCTTGTTTGATCATAACCTAGAAACGAATATGTCATGTGAAATAAATTGTTTAAACATAAAATTTGTGGCAAAATGTCTGTGAAAGATTTTATCGTTTTGATGTAGCTATAAGCTTAATAATAGTAACTAGTAGACCCGGTACAATGGTCGAAATTCGACCATAATTAATAAAATAAACCTACAATTATACATCCAATAAAAACATTCATATGTATTAGACAAACTCCCAATACAGGAAAATGCGGTTTAATTGAATAATACATATAAAAGAAATAACAGATTTTTGACATAGAAATCTGACATTTTTGAAGGTATTGTTTAGCATTGTCAGTATTGTTGTCAGTAATGTAAACAATGCACGATTTATACAGTTTAATTTAATATACTTCTAACAGTTATTATACATAGATATTGTCCCTTCTCGCCCCTTTCCTTCATGAACTTTCACGTAAGTCAAATCTCACACTCCTCCATGCACGCAGTATTCGATAAATGGTTCCGAAAATTTTCGCTTCACGTATTAATAAATAATTCTGTACTGTGGCTTGTTAAATGAATATTTTTATTCTTTTATTACATAACTTTTACGATACGGAACCTGGTGTTAAAAACGCTATTTGTTTTTGTCACGAGTACCTACTTAAATTCCATCATCTTGTCACACCAATCAAACGAGATAAGTACGCGAACGAACTACACATGTTTTAATGACTACAAATAGTATCACCAAAAGTTTTTACACATACAAAATAACTTGGGTATATAATTTTTTACGTTTGTCGATTGAATTGGATTGACAAGTGTTTGTAAAGAAACTAGATAAATTGCTTTTGTTAAACGTGAAATTTCTGCACGCGATGAAAAGGATATTCTGAATAGCTTGTTATACTTATTAGATAGACCACATGGCGGTTATTCCATTACTGTCCACTGCTGGACGAGTTTCCTTTCAAAGTGAGAGGAGATAAGACATAACTTATCACCTATGTTATCACCCTGGCCAAATGGAATCTGGCATGAAGGTTACCACACGATATTTTCCTTCACTGTTACAGCAAGTAATCATTAATTATTTTCTAATCTGTATGTTATGTATTTTGTAAAGGTACTTTTCAGATAGAGGGGCGTGCCTAGGATACGAACCTCGGACCCCCAGATTGAGATGTCGAGTTTTAACAACCAGACTCAAATGCAGTTAATAGACAGTTAAAATGTTAAAATAGTTAATTTTCAAAAAAGGTTTACATGAGTTATTTAGAAACGAGATCTAGATTCGACCAAGGCATATGAAATAGCACGTAATTCTGACAATTCAAAATTATACGCTGTCACCATTCATTGAATTTTTAACTGTTAAATCAGACTCATCAGATGATCACGATTCACGAATCAGAAATAAAAAAATCAATAATCACGATCCGATCAGTGAGAACAGATCTAAGTGGCGAATTTCGTTTTGAAATGAGGACGTTTCGGTAAACGATGATCAAAGATTTTTATGATGTAGCTAATTGTAGGCGGCTGTCGACTGGATATTTTAACGATTCATCGTACGTATCAGAAAATACATCTGTATTCCGATAGTGTAGGTAGCTCCAGTTTCATCATATTATTTCCAGAAAATTAACGGTATCACACGTTGGTATACGTTATACAAATTAAGTGATGGAAAGTTTGTACATTAAATACCTACTTATATTAAACTTAACTTATATGAGGTGTGTTTGTATTACAGAATAAAAAAGTAATCTCTTCGAATTTTTTGATTACTGAAAGATTGCCTATCATATAGAATAGATACATTTATTGTTTTTATAATTTAATAAGATGTTTCTTATAGCTTAAATGTCTTTAAACGTGTCATGTCATTTAACTACCGATCGAAAGTCCTGTCAAAAACTGCCCAGCCGTTTCGAAGATTATTGGGAACACAGTGACATTCCATAGGTATCTATTTTTCAAACAGACACTTCAATTTTATTTATTTGTAAAGATTTATAGAGGAATTAACTTATAAGATAAAATCCTGGATTACTGATTTTCGCGTGTAATAGGAACATCTATCAATACACATATATTCTATTGCTCTACGAAACGCTTTATAATATCAGCGAATTATTTTTATTTGCATTACAGCCCGAACAAAGCCGGGGGCTGTGTCTAGTCTCAATATAATGCAACAGGTTCTACTTAATCATTTTCTTATAAACACCGTCCTTTCCGCGTGCCGTTCCTTGTTAATATTGATGCATAAGTTATTGCCTTTAATTGTACAAAAAACTCATTATCAGTACTCGAGGTACAACAGTATCCATTCATTTTCCCTTATACATTCATAATAAGCCATAAATCAGTGGCAAGAACAAGATCGCTGACTATAATTCGATGAAGAATCCGACTCGCCAATTTGTTTAGCATCAGCCACGATTTTTACTTCAGTTTGAAGTATTGGGTATCGTGACCAGTGTAGAAAATACACCTTATTGAAACAAGACCTAACCATACACGTATGAACAAACATTATTATAGGCTAACATTAAATTATTATGCAGTATCAACAAAGCATGGAAGTTCCTTAGCAACCGATTCGAGCCTAAAGGCAGTTGCATTAATGGTAGACTCATTTCATATCTGTTTTAATATGATTTTTATTAGTGTACAACTAAGGCACATAGTCGTGATGAAGACATCATGCTGTTTATTCTGTACTTAATCAAACAACGCCTAGTTGTGTTTAATAGCAGCATTGGTATTTCTGCAGTATTCTGATATGAAGTACAACCCGCGTAGGGGAGCGGTCACCACACCGGTCTGTCACGCAGTGAGTTCCCGGTTGGATCCCCGGCCAGACAGATATTTGAATTGTATTTTGGGTTTGGGTGTTTGTGTATTCAACTTTGTTTGTGTCCATGGCACCTACGATACAGGAAAAATCCTAGTGTGGGGCTATGAGTGTAGAAAGCGTTAATTGTTGAAACGCAAGTAAAATTAATTTTCACCTTTTTCTTCCTTAATAATACGAATTTTAGTAGAAGTATTTGTAAATGTTTTAAAACATTATACATACACATAATATAACTAGCTGTGCCTCGAGACTTTACCCGCGTTAAAAAAAACTGAAACATGAAATATGTACATATAAATATAAGTGATAGTTGTCTCTCATGTACCTGATAGCAACTGTTATTAACACCTCCGATGGCGGCTGCGAGGGCATGGAGGGCGCGCAGGTTGATATTTCAATTAATTAGTGTAGATGTTTACTTATTACGTTCCTAAGTTTTAGATTAGTTTGCGAAGGCGTGGTTGTTGTTAGCTTCATTAGTTATATAGACTAATCATTTGTTCCGATCGAGTCTACCCGACAAGTTGTTCCAATTTTACAAACGGTATATACAAAAAAATGTAAAGAGTAACCGTCGATACACATAGTTATTATCGGTCAGCCTCCAGCTACGTTCAATGAAGAACATGTACAGGGTTTCTCCTCACTTAACGTTCAAATCCGGGCAGTTGAAATTGTTAACCTGTTGTTAAACCGACAGGCACGCTACTATAATGGACTGCGATTAATGGTTTCCAGATGTAACTCTACGGTCAGTTTTTCTATACAAAAATACAAGATAAATAAGATTTTATAGAATAAGGTACATCAGGGGATCCAAGATTTTGCTCGATCTTATGTAAACCAAAGCTATGTGCGTATTAGCTATTAATGATCACGTGTTTAAACGGTTAAAAAAAACATCGTGATAAATGATTGAGAATTCTCAAAAGTTTAAGAATCTGTATTCGCTAGGTGGACTATAATTATAATGAGTGCACTGCTCATACGGTCTTAGGATATAAGGCCTTCCTAAGGCCCTTTGCGCAGTGAGACAGTATTGGGTTGACGACATGACATTTTTACGCACACGTAACGTACATAATTAACTTTTTACCTGTTATGTTTTGTGGAGGTAACATGTATGTTAATCGAATTTCAATTTGACTGGTTTTTGTGTACAGAGAAGCTACTCTAACGATTTCAGAACAATAAATATGGGTAACCTCTTATTATGACAATTGATACTATCGATGATTGCAACGGTGTGCAGATTTTTCCTTGTCAATTACTCGATTCATTGTTAACAGATTATACTTACAAGCGATACAGTTACGTAGTTAGGACAATGCCGTAGTGGCAAGGAGTAAAAACTAAATTAGTTTCGGCATCATAAAAAAGATAACGTTTTAATTAGTGTTATAACAGTATACACACGTGCACGTCTATAATTAGATAGCTATTACGGCAAATTCTCTTTTTATTGTAATTAAAATGTATATGAAACAGGTGTCCGTTATGATAATCGGCTAATTTTTCGTAAAACCTTTCATCAAATTTGGAATATACTCGTAGGTGGTAGTGCTTCGAATTGACCTTCAGATGGACTGCAGACTTGTTTAAAATTTTAGTTTTTTTTTTAAATAATTGACAATAACAATGATAACAATCGGCTTTACCTTCCAGGACTTTGAGACGTGCGTGTTGAGCGGCGACCGTGAATGCCGCTACATCGAGGGAGAGACGCACGAGGGCATAGGTGACCACCGGCGGCAGACGCTCTTCTTCTGCGGCCATGAGCCGGAATGCACGTGAGTTGGATTTAAATTATTTATTATATACACAAGAACTACATTACATACGTAGAATACAATAATGTCTCTATACTTTTACGGGGCGTTCCAACTTAGTCGAGGATAGCTACGCATCTTTCAAATATTAGATTAGGTGATTAGGTTGATTAGGTGTGGCAATGGTCCTGTACGATGAAAACTATTGTGTTTTGTCTTTTACTAAGTACCTACATCATTATTTTCTATTCATTGCAATATGTATATAAAGTATTAGTATTATAGTATAGTATTGTGACAGCATTTAAACGATATGAATTCCACATTACAGACCGTTCAATACGTTGGACGCACTGCAACGCGCCAAACGCGTAGTAGAGCAGCAGTACGCGGTGGTGGGCGTGCTCGAAGACATGAATAACACGCTGCTCGCCTTCGAGAGATACGTACCACGCTTCTTCCAGGGAGCCTTGCGCTTGTACTGGGGTGAGTTGCAATATTTAATGTGGTAGAAGCCTTCGTGGTTAGAAGAACTTGTGATTGGAGGACTTGCTTTTTAGTAGATTAATCTCATTTTCAAATTCTTACCACGCTGCGTTGAAAAGGGCAAATGCTTAAGGCTATGAAATGGTGTAAAACTCTACATTATACGTCATATTGTAAAACTAAGTGCCTAATACTTTTCAATTGCAATGTCACACGATCTTAATTGCTATAAAACTTTTAAAGGGCAGGTACCGATGTAATGCAACATCTGTAGTTATTTCCCCTGTTTTTTTAAACTTAAATTTATATAATCATTTTAACTGCTCTACGTAACGGAACGGTCACCATGCCAGTTAGACACGCAGAGGCTTCCGGGTTTGATCCCCGGCCAGACAGAAATAGCTGAATTATGAATTTAGAGTTGTGTTCTTTTTGTGTATTCGCCTTTCTTGTGTTTCCATGGCACCCACGACGCAGGAGAAAATCCTAGTGTAAAGCTATGAGTGTAGAAAACGTTATTTTAAATATATACGAATGTTATAC
>DWNY01001431.1:0-12677 GCA_018250635.1 Telegonus apastus
GTTTAGGTATATCAACATCCATGATTGTAAGCAAGAAACAATTAAATTATTCTTGTTTTCGCTTAGTGGTAGAATTTCAACCACATTTTTTTTTTACCATTTTATAAACATATAGATATATATTATATTCTTGATACTTAAACTCGTCAATAGTTAGCAAACAAAAATATAATCAAAATATTATCTTATTATAAATTTGCCCTTATTTGAGGTAGTTATCTACTTTCTAAGGGCACACTTAGGTATCGCTTTGCCCCGAACATTTTGAGGCACTACTAGGCACGGATCTTCCCCAAGGATGATGTATGGACCAATTGAACATTGACATCAATAAGTAAGTTTTTTTTTACAGTTTTGAAGTAGTAGACGAGCATGCAGTCCACCTAATGGTAAGTGGCCACTGCCGCCCATGAATATCTGTAATCAACCGCAGATAGGAGCAAAGTCCTACCTAAGATTGACCACAAATGCGTTGCTACCTCTGAAGACTAAATCAGAACGCCTTGCATAAGTATGTCTCCCCTACCACATCAACTATATGCTATTAGGCACTAAGAAAGATTGTACCTTGCACTGTATAAACGAACATTGCAATAGATACACCACGAGGCTTTAAGAAAGTTGCCTATACACTTTATAAATTTAAAATACACAAAAAATGTCAATATTACACTGAATCAACCAGTACAAGAGTATAAGCATAGCGATAAGCAGTAAAAATACACGTCCATAAATATTTTAGCGACCTTCGTGTCATTTGAATGTCGTCTTGGTAACCTACCTACTTTTTCAAACCTATAATGGCATACTCTAACTAAACTACTACTTAAACGTTCATTTCGCCCATTCTTGCCACAATAATGTTTTGGAAACTAAGAAATAAAAATGAAACGTTAATATACGAAGGGTCAAATTTCTATTGTTATTTTCGTAACGTAATGGCGCCTGAGCGGAGAAAGCAGTCGTCGGCCACATATTATTGTTGCTCAGTAAGTATGCGCAGGCGCACTTAACACCGAACCTTATTAAATTTATTATTTATATTTAGAAATAACATAATGAAGTTTAAGCTCTTTTAGTATTTTCCCTATAATTTTTATGAAATTTTACCTATGTGTACCCTGACTAATATTCATTAGAACCGAAGACTAAGTGGAATGTCTCTACCTAATAAGGAATATTTTAAGAACGAGACGATTTACTTCATCATCCATTACTCTGGTCAAACTAGTCGTCTTGTTGTTTACACTTTAGGAACATTATGGAGAATATTGTCAGTTCTCCATAATATTACGTATGTAAGGCATGCAAATTTCCTAACGATGTTTTGTTCAACTTCAAAGTGAGTTTAAACGCAGACTTTCAGAGTGCTGGCTACAAATGAAACCTCTAAAGACAAATAGAGATAAACTCAGTAATATTGATAAGATGTGACC
Organism: Telegonus apastus; assembly: GCA_018250635.1. Lineage (NCBI taxonomy): Eukaryota > Metazoa > Arthropoda > Insecta > Lepidoptera > Hesperiidae > Telegonus > Telegonus apastus. Next base: position 1,437 of record DWNY01001431.1, read on the forward strand.
CCTAAGTAGGTATATGTTTAACCGCGGTGAAGTATCTATTTGAAGGCGATAATGCCGTAAACGCGAACCAAAGTGAACATAGGTGCATCCTAATAAAATGTGAAGATTTGTAATGTTCATGTCATTTTAATTAGGTATTTAGGATAACGACAAGTATTGATATTTTTGGAACACGAATTCATGTTTTTATCTCAGTTATCTCATAGCTAACAAAAATTGATTTCATGTTGTTATTGTAGGTACACTGCATGTCTGTTTGTAGGTATTCGTTAAAAACAGTTTGTAGAGTCGTAAAAATTGAAATGTCTACCTGCGTCTGAATATTGTTACGATTGGTTGGGACCAAATATAAAAGGACAAATACAAAACATTGATGATATTTTTAGTATCTAAAACCGAAGCCACGTTGACAATAAAGTAGTATCGATATACGTTGTTGTCGTGTACTTACATTACCTAAATATTTAATTTGAGTACCTATATCGACGGAATGCTCAGTAACATATTTAATTTAGTAGTTAATTTCATCAAATTACTTTAATTATTGTGCCTGAATGGCAGTGACAGCCTAATGTTTGAAACTCGGCCTCTCAATCGGGGGGTCCGAGGTTCAAATCTCAGGCACGCACCTTTTTTTGAAGAGAGTGCTTTTCGAAGAAGACATTTCGAACTTATGTGAGTATTAGAATTTACTTATCACGAATTCTACCAGTTCGCACTTAGGCAGCGCGAGAGCATTCCCGTGCCCTGCAGTGGGACAATAATGAGTTGGTGACGTTTATATTTGAAATATGTGACAAGAAACCTTCCTACGTAATTAAAATAATAACCTAATACTGTTATAATCCATGATATTATGTCCTCACACATTATAGTATGAGTGTTGTGTTGTGATGCAGAGGTGCACCAAGCATCGATAAAGCGTGCCTTAATGATGGATGACTGGCATCAAGGACACCCACATGAAGCGAGCCAATGATTTACAATCACTGGAAATGGTATGGTTAATTTATGAAATGACATAACCATTTTTTAGTAATTTATGTTGATTTCGTACGTACGTATTTTTTTGGCTGATTGTCATAAGATTCTTAAGTAAAAAAACGTTCGGAACACGATGGTAGGAAAATGATCACCATCGTTAAAATACAATAATAGATATACCTAGGTAGGTTTATAATATCGGGTAGTAGTTGCTATCGAGGGTTTAAGGAGAATGTCATTTGGACATGTTTTAATTTAAAAAAAAAAAAGTTTTTTCGCGAAAAGGAAAAAAACATTTCTATTGACATATCTTTAACGATATGCCGACATATGAATGTAATTCCAAAACATTTCTAAACAGATCGTCATTTCAACCAACTCAATCATCCAACACTTGCCACATCCAGACGCCATCTACCTCTCTCGCACACATCCCGATACATCATTGATCGTGGCATGATAGTCGGCCCACGTCATGTTTACTAGATACGACATGCGCCCCATGTTGCCCGCACTCATTACCCGGATTAATGATGACGTTTCCACTCCGCAATCATACCAGAAAAATACAAGTCATACACCCATTGTATCAAAGATTGTATTTATCACTCACGCAATCTTACACACTATTATTTCAAATTTAATGGTATTATATCCCATTGTAGTTCGACTCCGGCGGCACCTCCGCCATTATTATTTCTACATTATAACAACAGTGTTAAGCGCTGATGTATTCTGGTTTGAAGGGTATGGTAAGAGAGACATACTCATTCGAGGCGTTCAAACTTAGTCCTCTGGGGTAGCAAGGCATCTGTGGCCGACCTCAGGTAGGATTGTGATCTTGTCTAGGGTTGATTACATGTCAATGGGCGGCAGTGGCCATTTACCATCAGGTGGGCAGGCAAAAAAATAGTTTATGACAGGTACTTAGTCTATTATCTTCACCGTCTCGGGGAGCACCGTCATCGCCGTCACCAGCCGCCTCCACCGTCCTACGCCACTAATACAGCCATGGCCACGCTGATGCTATTGCCACTGTTTGTCTGTCACTACCGCAGACAGCCCCGCTGTCATCGCCACTGCCTTATCGATTGCCAATGACATAGTCATCGCCACTGCCTTATCGATTGCCAATGCCATTATCATGGCTACCGCCTCCTAGATTGTCAATGTCATCCCAGACATTGAAACAGCCACTGCTACTGCCGTCGCCATTGACTCAACCATTTTCACGGCTATAATTACAGACCTGTCTTCACCACTAATACTGCTATTGCTACTGGCTCTATCGCTGCTACTGCTAACACAATCGCCACACCCGTCACCACTTCCTCTACCACAGCCTATCATTGCCCCCGCTTCTGTCAGAAACACTACTTTCACCATCACTATATCTATGTTAAAGATCTAGTTAAATAGATGTAATTCAGAGATTTCCCTAAATTTGACATCCAACATGACCGTTTCTTACTTTTATTCAATACTTAATAATACCTGTATTGATTTAATGTATGGTTCTGAAGTAGACCTACCTATTTTGCTATGTAATAAGCTCCATAAGCGGATATTGTGACCTCATTAACTGTTTAACCTATGAACTATATGATCTGGTCAATGATTGGCCAAGCACTGCTTTGCTCATAAGTCCGTACATGAATTAATCCTTATATAAACACCTAAACGGCTTTGAATAAACATCTACATAAATATTTAAATTTATATTTTAAAATAAATGCTCTATACAGTGCATACCGCTTACAAGTTATGTAAACCTCAAGTTAATCGTCAATATAAGAACTTGAAGAAACTTCAAAAAATATTTTAGGACTACATAAATATAATACTACCGCTATAAAGTAAAACAACAGTTATTTGGTTCATGAAACTTGTTCTGATTTGATTATATGCCATCAACGAGAATGGCTTCATCCCAAACTTTTATCTACCGTTTAATTAAATCTTACATCAATAACAGTCTTCCTTCGAGGATTACATGAACCGTTTATTTGAAAAGATTAAACATCCGTTTTATTAGTAATTATAACTTAATAAAGAGTAGTTTGACTGCTTTCGAGAAGCGAGTAACTGATTTGAGTAAGCGACATGATACTGAAAAAGCTATAAAGATGGACGGTCTGTTGGATCATTTTCACCTTTGTATGTCTATGACGTGTATCTAATCTACAGATCGATTACATTAAATTAATGTTCTCCATAAAGTATCTACTATTTACTTCTAAAATGAATATTCAATAATTAGTTAGTATTACGCAAAATATATATGATAATAATTTGAAGAATTTTCGTTAATAATATTTATTAAATTGAATATTTAAAATTATATCGATTCCAAAAAAGAAATTTAATCGTTTGTCGTTACACGCAAGCGGTGGATTCAGATAACTTTTGATAATGGTCTTTTGAATAACATCCTACCTTTAATAAATATGAAAGAAATGTTCTGCGTAACGAAGATCGTAAATTGGCTAAATGTATTTAATAAAACTAATACGTATTAGTAGACTTTATTTCATGGGGAATACATATTTTATATCCTGTTTCTGGTACGATTTTATGTTCAATACCTATGTGTAACTTTATGCAAATAAAAATACATTTTTTAATATAAAGTAAACGTTGATGGATTTAAATATTAGTGAATATTAGTTTTATTAAGTAGAAGAATATAATTGCTAAATCCGTATTTAAAATAAAATTAATAGTGTCATATCCACCCCTACTGGAACCGAAATCTATATCAGATAATTCATTTCTTAACATATAATAAAGGTTATAAAGCTTATTATAACCTTTATTATAACCTTTTTATATTAGAAGCTGAAATTTAATAACCCTATGTAACAAACCCGAGTATAAAACAATAAAACGTCGGAGATTAACATCGCTGTTGTAATGGGAACAAAATAGGCTGAACAACCATCGAAGATACGACCAAGAGCAATAACATATTTCAAGTGCCGGTTCGAATGTTTGGCAGTCTTTCCTATGCCTCAGTAAATCATCTGACATCTAATAAAACGGCATACTTACAAGCATTCCTCAAATTCAAGCGTACACAGAAATAACTTACAATAATTATAACGCACTTATGCTCATTAATCTCTCTATATTATAATTTATAACGTACGCGCTCACTATGAGCATTAATATATTTTGTATTGATAATACTATGCATGTAAGAAATAATGGTCAAGCGAGAGTACGCGAGAAGGGTTCTGTTACAAAATAAATAAATACATAACGCTTTCCACACAAACAGCCCCACAATAGGATTTTCTCCTGTGTCGTGCACAAACACCCAGACCCAGAACAGAAAGTCAAAATCAGTCTGGCCAGGTAGTGAACCCGGAACCCACTGCGTGTCAGACCGTTATGGTGACCGCTCCGCCACGCGGATCGTCAAAATCAATTGTCTTTCGTAGTTATTGTGTTTTAATAAATAATTAAACATGTGATAGAAGAAAAATATTACAGGGGCTGTTAATTAAGGTTGTGGTACATTATGTTGCAAAAATGACTATAAAATTGCATAATTAGGTACGTATCAATTTTTTATTTGAAACTCAACGACAGTCCATTTATATGACGCCGAATTGCAATGGAAGTTGTGAAGCGCTTATAAATTAGTTGTAAATTGTGCTAAGGAGTACGTAAATTCTATTATAGATACTTAAAAATCATACTGTCTTGGGAATTAAAAAAAATCAGTGCGAGTTGTAATGAAATAAATATTTAACGGAAGGTTAATACCATATATACTCAGCTAAGACATTTTATCAATCTTCATATAATTTTCATGTTACGAGACGAAACATATGAATACAAAAAAGGGTTTGTTTATTAAATTGAATACGGAACTCCAATACAAAATGATAGAGGCGACGGCAAACAAACAAACAGAGTCGGAAGAAGCGCGTGCCACGGATTAGGTGTATTTTCATATCAAAGGCTCGGCTCAGTTTTATGAATTACTTGCGTTGGGGCGACGCTGCCTTTCTTTATTCGACGGGGGAGTTGCGTGGGAGAATTTAATTTGTTGCACTTTTTGTTCGAGCTCATGTCTTATTGCACCTTTGCGAATTTTAGAAAAGCGGTTCGTAATAGTACAGGAATATGAACCTGTCGTTCTCAGCTACATCTTAAGTTCAATCAGAAGAATAAATCCTATATTTATTAACCACATTCTAATAATGGAAATTAAATTTCTTTCATCTATATTTCATCTTACTATTTCTACTACTCATTTATTTAACATCGCTTTCATCGCTGGTATTTATTCGCTAGGACGTTCAGTAAACAGTATGACGAGTGCCTTAATCGCATTAACTCGAATTCATATCTTAATTCGCTCGTGTCATTCGTATCGTCAGCATTGTCAGGACTTAACTAATTTATAGGGGGCAAGCGATTGTGTCGCCTAATCGTGATTTGTTTTGTGTACGGTATGAATATATTTAAATTGACTCGTCTATATTGGGCGTTTAGATAAGGATATTCAATTAAAATAGACACTATGTTTCAGGGCAATATTCCGGATAATTATGACTTAACCCGTACATGCAATATGACTGCACGTCGATGATAAAGATGGTAAAATTCGTGATTCGATCGTTTACTTTTTGCCTTATAACATTAGTGTTAAGCGCAGCTGCTTTTAGGTTTGAATGGTGTTATGGGATAAATAGTAGTAGTAGTAAGTAGTAGAAAATTATATGTGGACGGCTTCAGGTATGACTATAAGGTACCTTATCTGAGGTTGATTACAGATGTCCATGGATACCAATGCCCAATTACTAAGAGGAATGCTTACTCGTAGAGCGCAGAAAAAATAAATTGACAACTTTTACACAAACCTGTTAAACTACTGATATTAATTCATTGATAAAAATACATCTTAGTTACCTCGTTTACAATAATGGAGACTCAATAATAACATACCTATTTTACGATGATTAAAAACTTGGCTCTAGGCAGCATAATTATTAACGTCAAGTTTAAATTCTTACGTTTAATAGATTGGGTTAAAAAGCAGGATTTTGTCATATGTCATATACACGTACCTAGAATCTGTAATATGTTTACTAAACAGAAAAAAGAGTCACAATTATGATCTGCAAAACTGGAATCGCAAAAGCTAAGCAATTGCAGTAATTTAATGAAAGCAAGAGTCGCGGCCGCAGACCACCAGCACCGACCGTCAGATTTGTTCCATTTCCATGAATTTTGTTTATTCAACATTGGTCCGTTTCTCCGCTTTTTTCAAATGTTTTTTTAACGTGTACACTTGATTTATCCTCGCCCATTAGGTCATGGTGAGTAATGCAGTCAGCTCGGTCCCGCGCCGCAGGGCGTCCGATATATTCGCGTAGATAGCAAATACACGTGTTGTCAACTTGTACGTTTTCATCCAAATACCGTATTTGATAAATTCAACGTTACTACATTAGTGCGTTATTTTATCGTCGTAATGACACGTTTTTTATCCGGAGGTGTCGATTATTAAACTCTGGGTGGAGCCGTGATGAAATATTTAATAGACGTCGATTAAATTTACTGGTTTTTGATGCGACACTGAATATTTTAGAGGTGTTTATTTTTATGTTTTGACTACTGCGTTAAATGATGGTCTGTTTCGATTCTATAAAAAATTAACTGTAAAATTGTAAATTTTTATATAGTAAGAATATTAAAAACATTTGACGATAAAACGATTTGTTGTAACAGAAGCGTCAAATCAAATACGAAGTAATGTTAGAAGAAAATAATAAACATCTAGTACTTACGACAGATCAATCGATACAATAAGAATTAATTGCGTGTCAGTTAACGCGTCAATCCGGCAACTCGGCTTAATATCGGAAAGAGCGCAGTCACCAAGTGTTAGAAACATTCATAAACAACTTAAACAAATCAACAAATATTATAAACAAAGGCCACTTGTCACCCGACGTAAGCGTTTTTGTTCGTCTTGCATTATTATAACAACAGTTTTTGTGGCGAGGCGATGTAGGAAGGAACCCACGGCGGGCGGTCCGAGCCCCCTGGGGAATGCGTACACAAAACATTTCGTGATCTACAAAGACAAAAGGAAAATTAAAATCTGTAAACTCGGGACGAACTCAGTACTCGCACACTCCGATACGAATCGGAGATACAATATTTTGACTTGATATTCGACCAAGCAAATGGTCAATGAAAGACTGAACAACCCAAACACCTAATGCGAAGATGAATGCACTACTTAATCCCCAATAATTCACGCCAGCGCGAGATAAATTGGTTTTTAATTTACGACACCCAGATGATATACGCTTGACCGTAAATACTTAGGTCTTATTTAGATGTACTAAGAGCAAAATATATTTGTTTACAGGAATACAGGTAGTTGCAAAAATGCATTAATAATATCCGTACAAAACATCGATACTGACTTAGATATAATCCTTTATTCTTGTAAGCCCTAATATATAAAAAGTCCCTTCTTTCGTCATCTGAAATAATAGATGCCTGAGTGATGATTTCTCTATTCGTGACATAGCTACAATGGGTAAATAATTTGCTAAGGCACAAGCTAAGTAATTAATGTAAACATTATTTTATGAAATTTTTAGATTTTTATTCATGTTTCTCATTTATTACTTTGCAGTCAAAGCATTCACTGAGTGCACCTACAACTCGGGGCAGTCGAGAGCACTTCACTCCACTTGCGTATATAATAACGTATTTACATATTATTTATTATTCATGGAAACAAATGTCCTTTGAATGGTTTTGGATTTGTTGACTTAATACAAACTGCTTTTACGAGAGGTGGCCGTTGTCGACGTCGCATAATGGATGGCCCGGCGTTCGCATTTTGCACAAATGTTTCTCTTATTTAGAAGATTGTGGAATTTATTATCATCGTGAGTCAATTGTATTGTCTTTATGGAATTATTAGTTTTCTGCGCGACGAACATTGCTGTTGTTTTTTCTTTGTCTCGTATTATGAGCTGAATGATTGGTGGTCGCGGGTTATTATGCTATCTTTTGTTCTTTTATAGAGAATATTACAGACCGTATTAAACATGTCGTTTATGAATTATGTTCAAGATATGGTTTTAATAAATTGCTTTTGAATTTAAAAATGCAATTGCAACTCTTTTAGATATTACTTATCTTAAATTAGGCAATCCGTACGGTATATGTCGTGATCAGAATATAATTCCCTAGTTATATGTTAAATAATTCCTAAAAGTCTTTAAAAATAAAGTTACAATGAATGCGAGCAGTTCAACAAGTGCATTCTCACGGTTAATTTCATCAGAATCACTTTTGCCCGAGCAGAACGAGGTTATTGGTAGTCTTCTCTTTTTGTAAGCACGCTTTGAGCAAGTGCAAGCGTCTCCGGAAATCAATGGTGTAATAAAGAGCTAAGGTAGAAAGCGGCCACTCGCTGCGTGATAGATGCCCACTGCCAAGCGACAAACAAAAAAAAACGAAATCGACTTAGCAAGCATGTTTAATAAAATGAATGAGTCCCTCGTATATCTTCACCTGCTTAGTATGACATAAATTATAATAACATTATGTTGTACACGTTCAAGAAGTCCCAACAAATTCTCATTCACTAGAAAAATAAGACGTTTCACAAAAAATATTGTCCGAGTTATTAAGATGAGGCCAAATAGAATAAAAATAGGAAATTCTAATGTCACCCCGCTGGTGCTGTTCGTTTGCTCTCCCTTTGTGTTTGTTTACATGACTAATGTCATATGAATTTGGATTAGGAATAGAATAACATGTTAATATATCAGTGGTCAGTCGACGGCCGATGAACTTAGTTTCGAAATTTTGTATAAGCTTTATATAACCTTTTTGGAATAGCATCAATGTACTCGGACTCTAGGACCTACTTATTTTTGTCTTAAAATTAAAATGCCTTGAATGATTTCTTACATATTCTTGTTAAAGTAATACTAAGTTTTATATAACTATTAAATCAAAATCCCTTTGACAATTCAAAACAGTCTCAACATTAAACAATAGGTACCTACTTGTTTAGAAAATAAGTCAATTCTAAAACGACGTTTAGGAACATATATAATTATATAACTGAGTTAGGACTTTAGATACATTCAGTAATAAAATATACCATTTAAATTTACTATAAGCTTCAGGTCTGTTCGTGTTGATTTAGGTGTATTTTAGCTGACCTCACCTATTGCGGGATAGAATATCGCACTCACTGTCATGTGCAATAATGCTCGCCACAAAATATTAACTTAAAAACAAAGCCCGCGTGATATTTTTGTGACACAGCGTAAAATCCAATAACCTAGAATAATTGATTATTTTTAAATGTTTTTTTTTGATAATTTATTTCAAAAAAGAGTAATTATATTATGCTTAAAAATGTTTAACTAGCTACTGCTAAGCTTTAATCTAGGACCATGGAAGGTGACAATAGGAACGTGATATTATGACTAATAATGATTAGGAACTAAAAAATATGTCGTAACCTTAAGGTTGCTTAGTGTTAGTCATATATGTTGAGAAAACTACTAAATTAAGAGAATTCCAAAAAGTTTATTCCAATATTGTAGGTGTATTATTAGTCAGCCAGTGTGTATAAAATATACAAATGCTACAGGTAATACTCAATCCTATGTGGTGCGTCTCTGGAAGCGTTGTACATATCATTTAGCGTAATATGGCCAGTCTTAGGCACTGCTGTGTTCAGGTTTGATTGGTGTGGTAGGGATCACATACTTATCCGAGGCATTACAACTTAGTCGTCATGCATTATCTGGAGTTGTTTACAGAAATCTATGAGCAATACTGACTATTTACAATAGGTCGACTGTATGCTTTTGTATTTATAATATTAAAAGTTTATAGTTAATAACAGTAAAAAGACTAGGAGTAGGCAATCTAAAAATCACTTTGGGACGGTAGCCAGAGAATTGCCTATTAGCAAAGTTTACAATAGTTTGAGTAGTCCAAACGAACAGTCCTGCCAAGATATGCACTTTCAGACTGGAATGGGCTCTAATGTGACTTCTTCATGTGTTAGTAACCCCGCGATTGTTTTTAATGAAGTAGATTGTCTTTCCTAGATACACTTTGAAGATTAGCTAAATGTTGATGCAGTTTATTGATATAAGTAGTGGCTATTGTTTTTTAAACGTTATTGGCAAGTGTTGAATTACATAAAAAATATTTAGAAAGAACAATAAGAACTCTTTCAATTACTTATTCTCATAACGTGTTTAAATTATTGGCAAAATAAGTTTATTTAAATTTAATTTATTTGATTTGATTGATTTATCAGAACAGATTCTGCACACTCAACTTCATGTAGGTACACGAATCAGTTAGATACCTACAACATTATAAAAAGGTCACCATGTAAATGCACACACTTAGGTACCGTCAGATCTGTAATACTTTTACCTGCCAACTTTTCTCAACTTTTCTGTTGCACTCAGTACACACCCACGCTACATATTTTCTACTGCGGTCAGTACGCTAATTCGATCACAGTTTGATGTGTTAAAATCATTGGAAGCAAACATTGTGGACGAGAGCCACATGCCTTCATAGGCTCTAAACATATTCGGCGCTATCTAATTAGAAGAGTCGTAAAAATCGATTAGCGAGTTCGACTTTATGTAACCACACGCCTCTGCTCCTTTTATTATCAATTAGGTGGGTTTATGTCGAGTAGGTGAGGATTAGGAGGTCCGGGAAGCGTGCGTGTCTCCGCTAGTGTACGGGGGCTTAGTCCCGAGGGATGGTCACCCTTCAACTTCGGGTTGACAGCTGCCTTCGCCGTGTCCGAGCAGGAATTTTGTACCGCGAAATTGACAGCTCTGTAACACCACAGCCCGGTGATATACTCTTGTTGAGAAAAAAATTATAATGTTCCGATGTCTGTTTAAATTGGCATAAAATTATCTATTTTTAATGCATTGTTAATGATTAAATGCATATAAAATATATTTAATTCTAAAATAGTCATATTATGAAAATATTTGCATAATATTGAAATTAATGGAAATCAACATTTGTAGTACACACATACGTAAGTTCCTGAAAAGTATATTTTAAACTTATTTTTAAAGAAGTGTAACTATACTAATGGTAAATTAGTAAATATACGTATTTTAATTCGATATAGTTAACGTAAACTACAGGATATTACCAATATAAGTTTTGTTATAAGGTATCTATATATATAGGAGAGGTCTGAAT